>KN491539.1:11549-26403 GCA_000787155.1 Scartelaos histophorus | reverse complement strand
TCCTGCTGTCAGTGCACTGGCCTGGCTTTGATCTCACTGTCATTAGTCAGGTATGCACACACAAATGTGTTTCTCTCTCTTTTTCTGGACTTGATAATAAAATGTATTTTAGTCTGTTCTAATGCTAGTGTGATCATTACATTTTAGTCAAACTGACTTCCATTATTAACTTTAATTCTAAATATATCATCCTCACTTGTGGCATATGTGGCAATGTCATGGCGCATGTTTTTTCATTTTGTGAAAAAAGAGATAAACTAAAAAATGAAATGGGTTAATTGTGATACGAACAGACATCAAGATTTTAAGGTTATTGTGTAATATAAAAGGGGCCTTTAGAGACAAAATGTGACCTTGGGGTGTATATTACATATCGACGCCTTCCTAAAATAATTGCATAAGTCATTTTTTCAGGTTTTTCAGGAAACACAAAAAACTCCCCCCAAAATTGAAATTATGGCATATCCTTGCCTAAGTAAACTTAGGCAAGAAAGTGACTTAGGCGATTATTTTAGGAAGGTGACAATATTCATAAAGCATTATATTTATGTATGCATTTTGGGACATTGTTTATTAAATGTATTTTTTCTACACGTCTAAGCATCATAAAGTATTTAATTATTGAGTTATATGTGATAGTTGCCAACAACCGTAATAAAGCACTAGCATGTAATGGTGCTTTAGCACCACATGAGGGCGTTGAAGGCACATTTAATAAAATGAAGATTACCAGAGAATTTTTGAAATTTCAGTTAAAATAGTAGTTGACTTACGTTTTCAATGACAAATGTCCACTCCTTGTCTTCAAACTCCTCTGCATGAGGGTCCTGTGAGGGCAGACAAAGCATTAACATAAGACACAATCATGTATTTAGCCAGAGACAGAGGTGGCCTCATTAGCTTGTAAGCATGTACTGTACTGTAATTGGCTCAAATATTCTTTTACAAACTGCACATAGATTATGTTCCAGCAAAAAATCAATAGGCAGTATTAAAAAGAGATAATGATGGCCTGCTGGTATAACCTCTGCTTTGGCACACATACTCCTTCAGATCAACCTTGCTCATTTTGCTAGCTTATAAAAAGTTCTTAAAGGCTTGATTTCTGCACATTTCAGGAAAGTTTTCTCTTTTGACATTACAAAAGTAATATTTTATTATATTTTCCTTCTTGGTTTCCTCTTGACAACGGAATCTGACCTGTGTCATATTGTCCACTGAAATGGAGTCAGTAAATATACATGGTAAGAGGAGCCGGCCCAGTGAGTGAGTGTGTCACTGCAGAGATCAAAAGAGTTTAAGACAGTGGCAGTGGGACATTTCCTGTCCACATGTGGTTCATTTACACTCGATTACTACTATATTACTAGCATAAGCACAGCGGAGGTACAGTATTAGCAATGCCAGCTTCCCAGCTGGGATTTACTTACCTTAAACAAGGTGACCGTGATCTCAATATTTTCAGGAACTGGCCACACCACCACACCACGGTAAGGGTTTTTAATGCCAGGCTGCCAGCTGTGGGACTATGGGACAGACAGACATTAATTCACTGGAAAGAGCATTTAGCCTGTCATCATTCAAATATGAATGCTAATTCAGAAGACAGTACAAACCTTGGACGATTTCCTTCGACTTCTTCGTGTCCAAACCACAACTAGTTTGTCTGGTTGCCTGGGAAGGAAATCACAGAAATTAATATTGTGAATACAACATTGCTATATAGCATGAAGCACAATCATGCTATTACCATTGCAGGCTTTGCAAAAATTGAAAAAGATTTTTAGAGCAACATTATTCTTTTTTGTATAGCCCAAAAATCTCAAACAGTTGCCTCACAGAGTTTAATAAAATGAATAATTTAACTGACAGAAAAGTCATTAACAGATTAACCAAGAAACAAATAAATAAGCAACTGTCCCAGAGCAACCACTGTTCTTAGATCCTCCTTCCCAGCAAGGAAAACTCCAAAACTGTATCCCGTTTAACAGTGCACTTTACCTTTTATAATATGGTGTGCTTATATGGAGAAAAGTAGAAGATATCTAACAATTTGCGCTTCAAGCAAAGGTCCAACATAGAGACATTGTTTCAAAGTCAACGACTGACCTTATTCTGGCCAGTTTGCTTAAATGGGAATCCCAACGATTTCAATGGAGAGTATGAGAAGAGTTTAGCTCATAATATATTATATAAATTACTAGGTTGATTTGTGTAAAATGTTCAAACTTCAAGTGCACCAAAAAGTCAACAATACACCAATAGAACTTATTTGCCGTCAAGAGCCCCAGGCAAAATAATACAATCCAAATGAGGAATGTTTGTTTTTTATGAGTACAAGTTGTTTCAGACTTTAAAAACAGATGAAGGAAATTTAAGAAAAACAGGGTCAATGTACAAGTAGAAAAAAATAGTAGTTTAAAAACAACACCAGTGAGTCTTCAAGTCTATCTTACAAGTTACACTACTCCCTTCACCAAAACAGAGCTGAAATAATGACATTTACCTATAAGCATTATTTTCCATAGTTTGACTACTTTGGTGAAGGTTATAATTTTCCTCTCAGGCACCAGATGTGACATGCAGAGAGGTATTTCAATGACTGTTATAGGAACCATACTGTAAATAAATACCAAGGCTTGTCTAATTTACATAATACTATAAAATGGCAGAACATTAATTTTCTTAAAGGTGCACTGTATAACTTTTCTAGCTGCTGGTATCCATGATGCCTGTTTCCATGAAGATGGTTTAGCTTTACCTACAGTGTGCTCAAAAACATACTGAAGGCATTCTTATTGTAAGTTGGCATGCCTCTCCACAGATCAGACCTGTAACATCATGCTTGTCTTGCTGAATGGATGCATGTTTAAGCTGTTGATTTTCTTGCATGTCAATTGTCCCTACATTTTCTGGAGTGGCGACAGAGAGGGTTTCCTTTGTTAGGATTTAGGTCTACACATTTTTCAACTTTTTTTTCCCCAACATTTTTTCATGTACAACTGTAATAAATATTTACTGGAGGAATTCCACCAAGTAAAAATCCTGTCCTAAATAAATGTTCCATTTGAATAATTTGCCTTTTAGGATATACTTAACATTAATTACTTATGCAATGTAATTCACTGTGTGGGTAAAATAAGAACTTTTTTTTACTATCTAGTTTTCTTCTTTTTGGAGACATATTTTCTGTGCTTCTGTCACTGTACTATATTTTAAGAGCCTGCAAAGTGTGGCATTTTGTAGTTACAGACAGTGGTTAATAAATCAGGCTAATCGTTTAACTAACTACTATGTGATTTCCCAAAGACATTTCTCAAAGTGCGCTTTTAAATGATGAGGCCCATCTTCTGTGTGAGGAACACTGCACCACATCTTTCTTGGTATGAATCTGGGATATGTGTGAATGAAATGTGGTGGTTGGAGGATACAATAGAGGTTTCTCACTCAATGTAAAATGTTTAAAGAGTCCAAAAGAGTGTTTTATAGATCAAATGCACTATTATAATCATAAAGGCCAAGACCCTGAATTTGGCAGGAAACAAGGGAGTTCTGCCACAACGCACACATGCTCAGCACAAGTCGACATGTCACAGCCTGACACAGGCTGGTCACTGAGCACTCAGAGACAGTGATAGGTTTTCAGACTTTGTTTGAACAATTAAAAAAAAAACAAAAACTTTCTTTACTATTCACCTTGGCACCAGGTACTTGTGCACATTGGCAGCACAGTGCCTCCATGGTTAGTATAGCCATTGCTTGTCAGTTTGATTTTTGGATAAGCTATTTCTGTATGGACTGTTGAAATCACAAACACAATGTGTGCATTTTAATTTTCTTCACAACAAGCATATATGGCTCAGACTAACATTTTCAAAGTCAAGTAGTTTGTTAAAAGCATTTTAGGGCTGCATTAAAATAAACAGTAGCTGCACATCAATTTGAATGTTCTGATAAAGGACACTGTACCACATCAGAAACCCCTCAACTCATTTCTGTAATTTGAGTAATATTAACGGGAAGCCCCTTGAGATGCTGTATCTCATTTTCAAGAGGAACCAAACTTTTGATTTGTCTAGAGTAATGTTGTATTATTTGATCATGATGCAGCTGTACAAGACCAACCTTTTCACCTCTTTCTATGCATGTTTGGATTAATTTAGAATAGAATCCATGTACTTGACCTAAGTAGTGCATAGCATATTGTATGCATAGCAAAAAGATGTATGGTTTACCTTTTACTGTACTGTTTTAGAGACTCACTGAAACGTCAATGCTCTCAGACCTCTGCTGCCAAGGCATGTGTAGTGAGAAGCGTCTTGATTAGCCATGCTTGCATTCACTAGAGTAGAATTACCATGTAATCAATACAGTCACTGAGTCATTGGTAGGGTATAATCCTCATATCCTGGCCATGTGAGCTCGCCTTAAGCTGTGTTTTTAAAATATACTAGTAAGAAAATTACAAAAATGCATTCTTGCTTAAAAACTGCAGTCTCATGGCAACAGTATCAGAGTGAACAAGGCCTGAATCTCAACAGCTGAGATTAAATCGTTAATACAGAAAGTAACTACATCATGTTCAGTTAAAAGAATATCTAGGGTTTAGTATCCAGTATGCAAGCTACTTTAAGATGCTGGGTAATGTATTGTATTACAAAATAACTTACAAAATAAAATGGAAACAAATAAGGAAACAATCTGTACCCCAACTACATACCCAGACAGCCACATAGGGGTTCTGTACATATGTTTGGGAAACACTCTCTTAAACCACAGTGAGCAAATTTGAGCTATTGATTTACACACTGAAACATTGATTATCAACATTATCACCGAATAATGAATTAGAACTGCAAACTGTTGAAATCAGATCATGTTGCAAACAAAGCATATTCCAGCCAGAGCATAGAGCCCACCCACCTCTGGCTCTGAGAAGAGATGTGCATTTTTCTCATTCCATTCTCCAACACGTTAACATCTGTCCAGGTTGAAGCTCGTGGGGCTGTGTGTTAGTCACCCCTCCGGCACTTCACACTGGATGTCTGCAGGCTACATCTTTGCTCCACAAGAGCCTTCTTTCACTCTACACACAGGATCTGTACTTACACTGTGTACACAACTAATTACAGCCAGTCCATACAAACCATGTAAATATAGTGACAGTCTATCATAGTATATTAAAATTATGAAATGGTTGGTGCTTGGTGTAGTTTAAAAAAGCTATGAATAAAAGTCATAACATCTATACAGTAAAGCTTGATTTACAGACACAATTTCTGCTTTTTGGTCATGATATAAACATTATGCAAGATGCTAATAACTTCTTCCAACATAGAAAATAAAACGCATTTAGTATAGCTGCATAAGGGAAAAACATAGTAGTTCTATCCAACAGTGAGCCCCTCCCAGTGTGCAGACATGCCTGCACACTGTGTGTGTGTGAGCTGTGTGTGAATTATGGCCACCACTGAAGCATTCCAGCACAGACAGCCACATACAGTTTTTGAGGGGGAAATATGACAGTGCTTTAGAAGCTTGTAATCCTAAAACTTACCATTTCTTAGTACATTCCACCATCAGCTCCTGGTAGGATGCCACAAACTGGAATTTGGAGGCATGCTTCCCAACACGTTGCAGTCTCTTCCAAACTGAAGCCATGTTTCTCCGGGAAACGTTTTTCAGTACCTATCCCGTCCTAGGCTTCCTGCCAGGGCTTCCTTTGGGCGATCTCCCACATATATTTATACCAATTTGAACATATCCTTCCACCTTTGACACATGGTTAACGTTTGCATGAAGCACAATAGCCACCGTAGTATGGATCCAAAAATGTCTTTGAAAACGGAATGATAGATCCAAACGTGGAGAAAAGCAGCAGTGGTCTTAAGTGTCAGTGGGCATTTTTAGTCGTAAAAATCACTTCATATTTTAAAAGCCATGGCTGGTAATCCACGTGTATGAATCATAATCCCAAAGTTGTCCTGAAACATAAAATATGTGTACATGAAAATGTAAACGAAGTAGACAAGCAAGTCATTTTAATGTTATACTAATACTAGTACTGACATAACATAGCGGTCCCTGAGCGGTTTTGGGTTCCGCTAGCAGTTTACAGTGTACATTTACATTACCAAAGTATCTGTGGAAGTCAACCTGACTTTATTCATCACGGACAGTGGGGGTACTCCGTGTACCCCTACGCCAACACAGTCCTCAAGGACTGCTAAAAGTTGGTACGTTTTAATTTTAAAATGAGAATTTATGTTGAAGCAAAAGTGTCAAGAGCCTATTTTGGAGCAAACGGACAGTAGTGCGATAACGATGGACAGTAATATGACACAGCAGGAGAAATAAACACTACATTTGAACATGTGGAATTTGTAGGAATGTGCAACCAAGAAATAGCTTGGGCCATAATGCTCCGCTAACAACCGGGGCGACTCAGCTGCTAACCATTTACATGTAAAAGTCCGTTAACAGACCCAATGACACTCACCTGGCCGCTATACCCAAAGCACTGTCTTCATGTCGTACTCTCTGCCGAACAGCTCAAGCAGGTTATTTTACTTTTGGCTGGGATATAAATCAAGCCCGAGTGCCTGGCTAATTATCACCCTTTTTCGCAGCAGTACCAGAGCAAACCTCCAGCTAGCCTAGCCCTAGCCTGCTAACGACAACTAGCATCATAACAGGGCAGCAGCGGAGCAGCGGAAGCCGCAGCTCTCCGCTCCAGGCTCCGCTCACGCACATCTGCTTCAGGCTCCAGACGAACCGTGCTTCCCATATGGATCTATTCAAATATCATCACAGGTAATAATAATAATAATGATAACCAGTGCAAAATAGTCTTAGATGGATGGACGATATATTTATGAAATAAACCCTAAAGTAAACAGCGTGTTTTAACACATCGGCTAACCATTTCCAAATTCCAAATTAACAAAATAATTAAAATGCAGTGCTTATCCAAATGCTCAGCAAAAGCACAAGTGAGTCATGAATAAACCACAGAGCCTAAATCCTACATGATGGTAAATTTATTTTGAAATTGTGCATTTGGTTTTCCTGTCAGATTATCTCTAATTGACAAGTGTCATCTATTTTTCATGGCTCTTTTAAAACAATAATAGTCTTTGTGATAGCTACAAGCCACATTGGTGTGACAGTAGCCTACTTATATTGCCATTCTTTCTGTTGCTGTGTTTGTATAATCTAGGTATAGGCTCTTTTATCTTTTTTTTTAATCATTTATTCTGTGAAATGATCAGTAATCAATAGCCTACAGACAGCCAGTCATGTCACATACATTTGCATTTGTGTGTGGTGTAGAGCACTACCCAGTCTGTGAAAAAAATCTGCATTGTTTCAAATGTCTGACCTGTCTTTCATTTCCACAGTAATGGTATTTACAACAGAGAACTGTCTACGAGCAATTTACAGTCACGCCACAGAATGGGTGCATGCCGTGCCCCCAGCAGGGATTTGGCCTATTTGTTGTGACCATATTCTGTTGTCAGATGTATGGTGAATACATGCTGACAGTCAAATGTGTACACACATTTTTATATCAATACAAATAATTAACCTTAAATAATTGAGTGTATATAATATTGATATAAGCCTGCTTTGACTCTGCATTTATATTTTGATAGGAGAACCAACAAATACAAGAGCATTGAGAATTCTGGTAGCACTTCAAGCATAGCTCACCCTTGGTGCTAAAAACATGTTAACAAATCCAAGTACTTAGATAAACCTAAGTGAGTGTGAACCACTTCAGGGTGGCCGAGAGCAGTGCAGTGTCTCTACTGTCTTATTTATATTTATTTATAAAGACATTTTAGGATAAAAGAAAAACAAATACTCACTTTCTTGAAGATGGGATTGCTTGGCATATTTTCCAAGTGGTGCTTATTATCAGATAAGAATATCTTTCTTTGAACTGTGCCATCCCAAGTCACAGCAAAGGATTCCTGTGATATCTGCCAAGTGCCCAGCTACAGGAAGTGGGTTTGATCTGATCTGTCCATGGGTACAGGGTGTGGCAATTCCTCTTGGATATAACCATGACAGTCTGTGGGCATTCCATTTATTTCCGCTGTTTGAGAAACAAACCAATTCATGTATAATATATCTTTATATTCTTTCTTACTTTGCAGTGTGAGGGGAACAACAGTATGTATTGCTGTCAAAATCAGCAAGGTAAGTTCATTAGTCCTCTGCACTTTTCTTATCTATGTTGAACAATGCCTGGTCAGAAACCACAGGATGATCTAACATAAATGCAAACAATGGCATTTAAAATGTATTGTATATGTTTGAGCTTGACATAGTCTTTATGATGTCTGCAAAAGTACAAATACAGCGAGAGGATGATGTGGAGAATGATCATTACAGTACCGCGATCATTAGCGGACCTGTATCAGCCACTATTAGCTCAGTGGATGAACAGTGGCCCTTCACTGGACAGGTCTCTCCTCACTCACTCCCCCAAAAGAGAGAAAAAGATCTACTTCCACTCACACGAGCTCAACAAAGGCTAAATGAGTCCCTGGACACTATTCTGGGGCTGTTCTGAAAAGCCACTAGGCAGGTTTAGGGACACAACAACAGAGCCAGAATGACTTCTTTGTGCCCGAATGCACTGCTTGAGATGAGACATTTCTGCCTGACTCTTAAAAAACGTGTTAATTAGCTGCAGTGGGGAGCTGAAATCATTACTGCCTTTAGTGATGGTGGTACAAGCCATTTACATTTTCTCCAATTAATACAGTGCTATGTCTGAGCAACTTCCCCACACATATTCTTACTTACACATTTTGTTTTTTATTCACAAGTTTAAGAGTAACAATGAAGCTACACACTACTTTTTGCATATAATACATAAGAATTAAATACTACTGAAACATAAATTACATTTTTGTAATTTTGCCTTTACCTTCTATTTTAGAAGTGGATGTACTTTGTTGGCATAAGTTGACATTTGACAAATATCTTACATTAGCGATTGTTACGGCCCCAGGCCGTTACTTCCCTCACCCTAGCAGAGCTGGGTCGTAACAGCGATGATTAGTCTCAAAGCGCATCCAGATGTAAAGACCTCAGTTCACACCATGAGGCTATGGGTGCATAATGATTTCTGAAATGTAAAATGAATGAGGTGACAGAGGGCAGATTCATGTCTAACAGAGCCCTGAGGACACCGCAACAGGGAGGAGACGTTATATAGAGACACAAGATTAAAACTTGTCTAACATCAAAAGTTCAAAGAATTTTTAACTCTAGAAATTCAGTGAGTGAACAAACACTGATTCTGAATTCCCCCAATGCCAGATATTCAGTATACCTTGGTCAACAAAACTTTGTGTGCTTGCAGGTAAACCATTTCTGGGTAACATAGATGTACAGCAAGTATGTTGATGGAGATAAATCATAAGGATCATGAACTTTTAGCCTGATTGGCTGTAATATGCAACCAACACAATGTTCTGTCTTTATTAGATCTTATGTAACCTGAAAAGCATTGTACACAGTATAAATATGTTTAACACTGTGCATTTAAAAAAAAAATTGTTACAACCCCGCTCTGCTAGGGGCAAGGGAAGTAATGAAAAAACAAGATGGGGAAATTGTATAAATCAAGTAATTTAATAAACAGGGATCTAAAATGATTAGATTAAATTAACAAAGCATGCTAAAATATGTACACAAAATAACCTAAACTAAGAAAACAACAGGATTAACATATGAGTTTTGTGCCAAAAACGAGTCACGAGGGCTTATACAGAAAAAGAGTGACTAAGTGACATGTAATACAAAACTAAACCACAAGTGTCCCAAAGAAAAAATACATAAACCCACAGAATCTAGTGACAAAGCAAAAGGGCACAAAACAGAACTAAACTAAAATGCACAAAGTCAGATGCGTAGTAGTACAAACAACAAAGTGACTGACACAAAGAGACAAAATGGCACAAAGGCCAGCCCCAAACAGGTGCTGGCAATCTCCTTAAATAGGGGGGAGAGGCTGCAGGTGAGGCAGGATTGGCGAGGGGTAGACCAGCCTGACCAATCAGGGACTGGAATCCAACAGCCAACCAAGACCTGGCAGGTGAGCAGTCAACCAACCAGCTGCAAGCAAATGCTCCCACCGCAGAAATCCACAGGGTCAGAAGAGAAACTGAAGCACACACAAAAGTCAGAACTGGAGGCCTGGGGCTGTAACAATTGTTCATGTTTAAAATATCTGTGAATCTTCATTTTACCAATTTCACCAACACAAATATAACCATAAGTATAATACTTGTTAGAATGACTTATAAAAATATACATGTACATATATAAAATTGGTTAAACAAAGGAAACACAAAGCAGATGGGGGGGGCAGTGAGTCTCTGTGGCACTGCTCTCTGCTCTCAGACCAAACACAAACAGATGTCTGCAGCAAGTCTGAGATAAGGAGTTATGAAATTGTACACAGTACAATCTGTACAGTATTTGACTTTATAATAGCACTGACAGACTAAGACTCAAAAGCAGCATTTTATAGAAAGTGTTTGAATATAATATTAGGTAATTAATTTGCATACAACATTTTCTGGTATTTAGTAGTAATAACACACATAGACTGTTATTTTTCCTTGATTTACACAGAAATAAGTCTCAAGTCTTCGTTAGGCCTTTTCTGATGTTTTACTTTTTATTTGATGTCCCTTTCATGTTACAACTACAATGCACAAACCGACCAATCAAAAGCAAGTTTACAAAGATGTCAGTGATGAGTTAACACATACTGTTCCTTCAGAATGTTACGGGCCTCAGCCCTTGTTTTGTTTTGCCTCTTGCTCCCATTCTCTCTCTTTGTTTCTGTGAGAGTTAAGTATGTAAATCTGGACTGCGAGCCCTGGACTGGATTGGATTGGACTGAAGCGGAGGCTGCTGGACGAAGGCTGGACGTCAGCTACGTCAGATTGGACAACACCTTTCCTCCCCCACCAATCCAGAGGCCACCTGTGGGGGCGCACTATTTAAAAAGGGAACTCTTCCGCCTGCTCGGGGCGGCTGGATGCCTGGTTTGTCAGCTCGCCCTTTTGTTCGACAGTGTCTCATTTGTGTTAAGTTTTGCCAGCTTTTGCCTTCTGTTAGCTTTGGTTGAGACACTTTTGGTTAACTTTAGTTAGGTTCTGATTTTGTTGTACTTACTCTTTGTTTGGTTTATGCTTTTGTTTTAAAACCCTTTTATTGTTGTTTTCCCCCAGCACCTGTCCTTTATTGATTGTTTTCTTCCCTAAACTATAAATAAATGCACAATTTTTAGTTAAAACCTTCTACATCTTGGTTTTTCTTGTTGCTTCCCTTTTCCCCTAGTGAGGGAACGTAACACAGAAATGCTATCTTTGCCAACTGTGAGGTTTCATTCTCTTTTTTGGCGTATACTCTCAACTCTCATAAGTCTCTAAAAACAGTGGATAAAAGACCATGACTAAGTGCTCACAGCTCACCAGTATTTACTTATAGTAACTGAGTTTTGTGCATGTTTACAGACATCAGTAGCATAACATCCTTTACAGAGTGTGTAACAAGCTTCCTTCCTGACTAAATCACCACTAAGAAGACATCTGGGTAACTCAATGGCAATAATTCAGTTCATTACAATTACAGGCTATTTTACAGAACCTTTTAAAGTAATCATGCAAAATGCTGCCACAGAGTTTAGCACTGACCTGCCCCAGTTAGACCACAATACCAGTATAAGAAGATCAGGGTAGGCAAATGCAGTATATTTCAACCATTGTTTTATGAGTAGGATTCTCATAAATCAAGGTCAAAACTTAAAAATAATATAATAATTATTCTAAAATGTGCCTGTGCCTAAGAGCCTTCAAGTCACATTTTATGTAGCCAGCTTTGGCATTTGATATGGTTCTAGCTCAAGGACCTTTCTCCATGACAACAAACTACTGAACAAAACACGGACATACAGGCATTGCTTTTTATTCAGTACATGATGATATTTTGATTTAGTTCATTTATTTACCATAGCACTGAAGGCTGGGTCAAATCCAGTAAAGATAATGAATCACTATGAATCTATTCTTGATACAAAAAGACAATTAAAATGACTTGTCTACAAGTACTTGAACATGTTAAGCATAGAGCATGTTCAATACAACTGTCTTGTCCAGTGCACCTCGTCTCCCTGATGTTTTTTATTTGTCCTCTTTTTTCAGATATCAGTTTCCTGAACTACATCATTCCAGGGGCTGGTGCCATCATCATATCCTTTCCAACCCCTTAATTTCTTAACATCCTTCTCTTTGCTTTTGCCATTATCATTTTGATAGGTTTAGACAGTATTTTAGTTGTTTTCCCTTCCCGCATAAAAGGACCTAATAAAAATATTGTGTAATATGTGTTGCTATTAAACAATAAAAACACATTTGCTATATATTGGTCCTTGTGGAGATTTGTTTCACCCATTGCTGTACCACAATAAATAGTTTCACCCAGAATATTTGCCATCTTATAGTTCTCAAACACAGCTTGGTATTCAGAATACTCACCTCTTCAATACTTTACGAAGATATGAGCCTGGTCACCGGTGAACCTCCCCATGGATGTGATTGACTGGTGGATTTGCCAATCAGGGATATACATGATGTGACCATATTGAAAAAGGAAAGGAAAAAAATATCACAGGTGACTGAAAAACTTCATTGAATTCTGCAGAATCATTGAGTA
This sequence comes from Scartelaos histophorus, assembly GCA_000787155.1. Classification (NCBI taxonomy): domain Eukaryota; kingdom Metazoa; phylum Chordata; class Actinopteri; order Gobiiformes; family Gobiidae; genus Scartelaos; species Scartelaos histophorus. Next base: position 13,659 of record KN491539.1, on the reverse strand, counting down.
TAGCACTAAACCCTGATAATCTGTGGTGAAATAAATTTGGTTTTATTTGTAAATGATAGTTGACCAGTAAGCTTCTGAGCGAATCATATTTGACGGGGTCTGAGACACAAGAGGGTGTGGGGACCAGACTATGTCAATCTGGTTCTCATCAGTACAGAGAGATATCAATCTGGATTTGCCAGGCAATTTAAACGGAGAACAAATAGCACTTTGATTTGATTTTCATAAAATAAAATTCTTATGAAATGGAATTATCTTTTATCATTAAAATGCATTTTCAGCCAGAGCAAAGCCTAAATGATACTGCCAAAGAGATTAAGCGAGTTCTTGTATTATCATAGTGCGACTACTATAAGCTACTATCAAAACAAAATCATAAAAATGTTAGTACACAATGTTATGCTTTAAATTTTTTATTATTATTATCTTGGGTATGTTAGTTCTTCTGGGTAGAATGATTTTATCTGTTAAAATGAACTATAAAGTCTCAAAACCTAATAACATTTCATAATTCTGCTCTATTTGTTCTGGGAAGAAGGCTTCGCAGCATCAGCCACAGCTTCCCAGCAGCAGGCGGATGATGTCATCCTTTCAGGCTGCACATCGTCTGTACGAGTCCTTGGTGAACCAGACAATTTAAATCTCAAGAGCAAATTTAATCTGAAAATCGAAGTCATCGGCAATGTGCCTTTTATCATAATACAAAACTGTGCTTCTTGTCCTTACTGAATTGCCATCTTCAATTCAACAGATTACCAGCTGACTTGACTTGAACTTGGAAAATAAAGAAACTGAGAAACTGGAACATTGTATAACCATCCCTGTTAATAAACTGTGAAATAAGATCTATGAAATAATAATCTATTTGTCCTACCATGAGAAAATATTTAAATAGGAGCAAAAAGATGACACTCTGCTATAACAAATAGTCTCCACCAATAGGATGCACCCACTGGTGGGAACAGAAAGGGCAACAATTTCAAATGTACAAGGAGAATCATAATAGTATCTTTCACACAGAATGGATGTTTAATGACATTAAACTAAACACATCCGGTAGACTGTATGCATTCTACTGTTTACCATTTAATACAAATTAAAATAGTTTGTTTACTATAGTAGCCTTAATTAATAATATTAATAAGAATACCTTTAGAACAGGACGATGAAGCCCCTTTTTGGGGGAGTGAAAACATGCACAAACCAATAGCTCTTTATTTGTATGTCTTTTAAAGCAGTCACTGTGTCTCCAAATAGGAAAGGATATTACCGGTACTTCCTCGGCCTGGATCTGTGGTATTTAAGTTCCCAGTGTTCCTACCCTAGTAATAAAAGATGGCAAGAAAACAAATAAGAGAAATCACTTTGTAGTAAAGTTGTAATTGAACTCTAGCCCCCTCTAGTGGTGAACCCATTCTAGACAAATATTTAAAACGTTTATTTCACCCACAATTACGCTGGTGTAATAAGGAAAATGGAGAATGACAGAATAAAATGTACAAAACAGAAAAATAAATCTTTATTTTAAGAATCAAAACATTCTAGGCCACAGATGTGAAATAATCTTAGGTGGTTGCAGAATATCCATACAGAGCATAGAAACTTTAGGCACTATTACTGTGAGGACTTCAAAGGCTAGTGCAAGCAGTAACATGACAAAAAGAAATCAAAGGTGAGGTAATTGGAAATGAGCATTATTTTATTAACTGACCATTTTGGTTTTCTGGTTCATGGTTTCTGGTTATCCATTATTGTAAAACAAGATATTAAATTAGCAAAAGGATGGATAGTGAAGTGACACTTAAAGGTAAAGCAATGAAACGAAGATTAGCTACATAGGCATATTGGAAACAGAAACTATACTTAAAACTGACCATTGTTCAAGTTCTGGCCAAAACCCTTCAGGTGAACAAGGACATTGTAAACATTTCAAGTAGTCACAAACTGCAGCAAAAGAATATCACCTATTTGGTATGAAATAAACAAAGGATTGTAAATGTGTGCTCAATATAAATAAATTAGTATTTAATTTGGTACAAAATCATATAAATTTGGCTTAATTTCTTCATTTTATCATATGTATCTTTACACTTACAAGCATACAGGGAAA
>KN491538.1:32270-48706 GCA_000787155.1 Scartelaos histophorus | reverse complement strand
ATAAATAACAAACATTAAGTTACAAAGTGCACCTGTACACTATAATATGACTATACAAACTAAACAAATACTACTCCATGTATAAAAATCAACAATACAATAAGAATCTACTCTAACAGCTGTGCTTATGTATATTTATAGCTTTATTCAGACCATGAGTGAGGGGATGTCTGAAGTGGGTCACGCCAGAGCTTGGATTCATCTGGCCCTGGAGAAGAAAATGCTATCTCAACACCTCAAAGAACTGCTTACGAATCAAGAGCTAATTCGGTAAGAGCCACTTTTACAAATTGCACTTGATACAGTAGGCCTATTTTATGTAGAATTATATTTTTATCTAACCTTGACAATATTACCTTGTGGGGGCTTCGCAGACAGCTGTACAAACCACATGCGTTCCTGCTGTGTGAGGAAGAACGTGAGCAATTTTTGTTCCACCTTTTGTCTTTGAACACAGTGGACTACCTCTGCTTCACCCGAGTCTTCACTTCTATCAGTACGTCATTGCTGTTGTTATAACCAGTGTTGTCTAGGAATGCAGAATTTGTCTATTTGTGTGGCTGTTTCCTTACAGTTCTCTACTTTATTGTACTTTTGAAAATGCCCCATGACAGAGGATCAAGTATGATATGTTTTTAGTAACAATATGCCTGACTATAAAAGGTGACCTTGTCAGTAGCTTCATGTTAGTTGCTACACACCATAAGGATATACTACATATCCAATTTACATAGCATTTTATTCTATATTACAAGCTCATTTTTTCCTAATCCATACTTTAATAACTTAAATAACACTGCCCACAATACTCGACTACTTGGATTTGAACAAAGTCGTGCATAATGTGTTCTCAGGTATCCCGTATCGCGTCGCCATTATACCCATGAAAAAACTAAGCATTGCCATGGCAACTGTTAACCCATGGGTGTGCGTGTCGGGAGAGTTGGGTGATTCAGGAGTTAGACAGTTCCCCAAGAACACACAGGAGATCTACTTCCAGGTTTGTTTGATCATGTTATTGTAAGTGTAAAGATTGATTTATGAGCAGATCTAATAGTTTGTTTTCCATCATTTTAGTGTAAAAACCTGGGCAGGCTGAGCACTCTGCAGCTCGGCCAAGAGAACTCCGGACTCTTGGCCAAGTGCCTCATCGACTGTGTCATGGTGTACAACGAGATCACAGGACACACTTACAAGTAACTTTAACCATCTTTGGTTATTTTCATACATCATGGTTCATTCAAAAATGAATACCTGCTCAAATACAAGTTTGACCTCAGTATTTCTCAGTGACATAGTTTTTATAGAAATAAAACCGTATAAGAATATGTTTAGTGAGTGGATAGCATCTCATATATCATCTCATATTATCACAATATTCATCTCAGTGTACCATATTTATTGAGATTTAACAGATAATGTGGGTGTGATATCTCCTACTTTACAAATCACTACGGCCATATTCCAGAGAAGTATAATATAAAAGTGCGGTAGTCTGCACTGAAATTGAGTAAAGGATAATGATCTATGTAGTGTTCTCTGTTTTGCTGCAACAAAACAATACTTTTAAGCAAAGAAGCTTGAAATTCGATATTGTGATGACATGATATCATTGTGAGCCTTTTGACAAAATAATTTCACAATATGTCTGTTTATTGTTGCATCCCTTGTGGATGGTAAACAGTAGTAATCAGTAAGCATATTCCTATATTATTTATCGTTCTTGTCATTTATTATCTGTCTTTTAATGTTTTAGAAATAGCAAAGAGTAAAATCCTCAGATGAATCGTGCTATATACTGTATGTGATTAAGTACATAGAATAGAGAACCACTCATAGCAATGATAAACTAAAAATATAAAATATATAAATACTTTTTATTATCTTATTATTATTTTTCTTCAAAACTCAAATATATAAATACTTTTTATTATCTTATTATTATTTTTCTTCAAAACTCACCAAATTCTAAAAAAAAAAAAAAAATAAAAGATAAGTTATTACATATTTACATAATTACATATTTAAGAAATGTATTATATTAATTTGTCCTGTCTCAATAAAACAATGCAGGCAAATATTATGTGATATGAACCCACACAATTCACGTTTTGGGGCGGCAGGTGCAGTACAGAACAAAAATACAAAAACATCTCATTCTGTGTTTTCTTGTGTGTTAGGTTCCCCTGTGGTCGCTGGTTGGGCAAAGGAGTGGGCGACGGCAGCCTGGAGCGAGTCCTCATTGGTCAGCTGGTCACACCTGGTGCAGAGGAGGATTCTGGGAGGTGGTCTGCTACCCCCCCTGAGCTGGCCTCCCCCTCTCAGACTGTGATGACAGTGCTGGGATCGCTTGGCAGTCGCACTAGTACGTATCAACAATGAACGCATTCTTTCACACAATGGATGACCTACTTGTTGCTAAATAGACACAATAGCACATTCAGCTGCTGTATATCACGTTTCCTGTTCTCAATCATCAAATATTCTGTTGGTCCTCAAGTGTCCATGTTTTGTACATTTCATTTTTACAGGAGTGCATGCAGTGGAAGTACAAGAGGACATGAGGGAGGCAGCGAATAACCTTGTCAAATACTTTCATAAACCAGAACAGGAGGTTTGTGCCTGTAATGCTGATTTTAGCCTTGGTTGGTAAAACCTTTTAGACTCCACATTCGTAACCTCTTCAGAGTCATTACCCTTGATGTCCGTCTGGAGACAAAATAGAAATTCATGGCTCGTAATAATGGTATTTTAAAAAATGGAGATTGGTGGGCTGTTGTTTTTCCCTATTAACTTCTACAACTGAGGCCTCAGTGTCAGACAGTTGTTTCAGACGTCCATTAAGTTCATGAGTACCCTTGTCTAGGAACCTCTATATGGACATATGCACACACTAGAATTTAAGATATATTTAAAAATAAATATTCAATAAAAAAACTATAACAAAGCTAACAGAAAGTGTCAAATGGGACCCTCCAATAGTTGCCTATAGCATGGCAAAAACAGCATCTACTTACTTGTATTCTAGATTTTAAAATAAATGAATAGATACATACACACCAAAGTTCTTGTAGAGGTGCAAACGCAAGGAGCAGCAAATTAAAAGTAAAAAAAAAAAGTATAGCAGGAAAAAACGATCTGACGAAAACTTTTGCTGAAATGTTACTTAAATTTGTTTTCAAAAGCTTTTGGATATTGGCCATTTGAATGTGCATTTATTTATTATTTCACTTTTAAAATACTTAAGTTTAACACATCACAATTGTATATTTCATACACACACACTTGCACAGACACACAGACAAGACAAAAAAGTAGTACATTGATACAAAATGTTTTTATTTATTCCATACTTGTTTGACCTCCCCCAGACTTTATATAACCCTCTTTAAGCATTACGAACCTGTCCAAGACTGAGCCACCAGCCTACTCATACTCACACACTCACGTGTCAAAAACTAAATTAAAGGTAACATGGTGATCTAAATATGTATGCTAACGATTAATATCCCAAAGAAGTGTAATACCCCCTTTTTAATGGATATAAATAAACCCAAACCCTAACCCTAACCTTAAACTAGATTTAAAGCAGTCTCAACCTTGAAAGGCGATTGCTAAAGCTGAAATCAGAAGCTAAAATAGTCCATTAACTCCTTGTCCTACTTGTGTTGTCCCAGAGGGGAAACCTGACAGTGCTGTTGTGTGGTGAGGGAGGCCTGGTGTGCGCGCTGGAAAAGTTTCTTCTCCACGGACTTAAATCCAGCCGCTTGTTCCAGAGAAGTGTGTTTGTTTGGGACTACATCGGTAAGTTAAAGTCTGCATCAGCTCTGGTTGGGAAACAAATATCTAAAGTCGCACAATAGTTAGAGATATTTGCATTTTTACACAGAGAAAGCCGTGGTTTCCTTGGAAACGGCTGATCAAATGGGCGATTTGAATGGATCCATGCGGGCTAAGGGTCAACCCTGGGACTCCCTGTGTCACTATGTCAATGCCATCAACTCCTCGCCTCGGAATATTGGAAAAGAGGGAAAATTCCAGCTGTTCGTTTGCCTGGGGATTAGGTAAATTATGCAATTTTTTCTTGTAATATGTAAGGGCCTAGTGGCTATTAATAATGATCACCCATATAACCAGTAGCCTATATGAACGTGATATAAGTTGTTCTCAATTAGGCACATAGCTCATTTAGTATTGGTGTAATTTAAGAAAGTATTTGTATACTATATGTGGGTATAAAAATTAAAATAAATTCAATCTTGATATGATATTATATTAACATTAAAGAAATCTGGGCATTTATCATTGATGAAGTATTTTTCCTTTATGCATGAATTCAATAACCTTCCTCCTAAAGCAAAAACACAACTGGCCTACACAATGTTATGATGTCATTTCAAACCATGATGCCGCCATAGTATCCCAGCTTATACAATGACATTGAAGTTATGTAACATCAGGGTAATGCAGCAATGTATAAGCCGTTTATTTTGTAATATGTCTGCTTTGTTAATTGCATTAACTGGCCTGGCAAAAAAAAAAAAACATCTGAGTACTTATTTGCTTACTATAATATAATGAAATCAAAGACTAAGAACTTAGAAATTGATTGAGATTTGTTTTTTTGCAGGGATCAGCTCCTGGCTCTGTGGCTCCCTCTACTGGCTGACTGCCCCCTGACAGGTCGAACATATGAGGACAGTGCTTTGCTCCGGGATCGTGCTGCTGTCCATGCCCTATCCCGCATCTTGCACACGCTTTATGGGTTCAGTATCACCCTGGAAGCATCTTTGGTAAAGGGGATAGACCTCTGACTTGTTGAATCGATCAAACTGAAGGAATAGTATGGACATTTCCAAAAAGTATATATGGCCTTGTCTATTACTGTATAGTAAATGTCCCAGGCTGCACCAGTATTGTTCCTATATGCTTTAGGAAATGGTTACCTTTCTGATGCTTGTTTACACTGTGAATTCTGTTTTCTTCACCAGAGATAGACACATTCATATTGTCACATTTGATTGAGTCACTTTTATTGTAACTGACACTGTATACCCAAATGTGACCACCTCTCTGCTGCTGTAGTGCTTGCAATTGGATTTGAAGCTAACCCAATGCATGGCTCAAATATATTTATTTACGTATCCATGTGTGCTTTAGTAGTCATGCCCTGACTCAGGCCTTATTATAGTAATGCATCTGGATAAAAGTATTGCCTCATTCTAATATGCTATAATCACATTTTTGTTGATATAAATCTGTGTGTTTCTGAGTTTTTGGGTCAGGAGTGATGTGCTCGTCAAATCCTCAGTTGGTCTAACACTGGAGCGGAGCTGGTGGCCTGTTTGTGTCAGTCTTTGTCACTGTCATTGTTGTAAATACTTTGGCTCATCTCTAGAGTTGTGCTTGTCTGTTAATATGGCTCAGAATACTGCTATATTTTATGTACAGTTATGTCCAAAATGTTAGGTTGGTCACCTTTTACTTTTTGTAAATACCCAGCTGAGACTGCAGGGAAAACAAATTATAAAAAATAACATTATGTTTTGCTGAATTTTATTTAATAATATAAAATGTTGAGATATTATTTCTTGCACTGTAGTGCAAACCCTCTGAAATCTGAGATGACCAATCCCATTTTATCTTTTACATACTGCAGATGGGAAGAAGCAATAACTGTTATTTATGACGTGTGTTGTAAAGAATAAAAGTTATTAATTTGACAAAAACGTGACTTTCTTGTGCCTGCCTGCTCAGTCGCTGCCAGTCGCCTGCAGTGCGCATCGGTGCAACTGTTGCGTAATTTGGTTGTAACTGTGTCCTTGCACCAGCGCCTGCTCCACACACTAAATGGAAGTAGCTGCAGTCACAATGGGGGCTCCTTATCATTCTGTTATAACCTACAGTATGTTTGTAGTGTACAGGAGTAAGTCACCTCCATAGCAGCTATTGTTTTAGTAACCGACCTGCCCCGAACTCCAAATAAACTAAAGCCAACAAAGGCCTTTGGTCAGTAGGATGGCCCTGACAACAGCCTGTGTGCGTCCTGGTTGGGGGATGTTGTTAGACAAGGACTCGTCTCGTGCTCTGCCGGACCATTTGCCTGGATCCTGCTTTGCTCTTCTTTTATTTGACCTCTAATCTTTCGGTTGTCACGCGATTCATGTCAACAAAGCGCATCTCGCCTCTAGACGCCGAGCTCCCTAAAAACCGTAGGCCTCCAGACGGGCCATCTGGCGTTTAGTAGTAAAAACTACAGACCCCGCCTCTTTGCTTACATTCTCCAATGTGCCATAGCAACCGGAGCCGAGCCCCTGTTCCCGCGCAATGTTCCGTCCTTATATGGCCAGTAGAATGTAGACGCACGGACACGTCATACGTCGTTTATGTAAATGGCTTGATTGAAGAAAACGAAAAAAACCTTCTGCTCTACTCTGAAATGGAGGTGTGGATACAACGCATGCGCACTTTGTCCACAACTATTCAGTCCCGTCCACAAGCGCCGACATCAACAAGAACGACTTACTGATGCGGGTTGATTTTCATATTAGTCACATTTTATCCACGCGCCATAAGGATTCATACTTTCTCAACTTGACTCCATTAAACCAAGGTAAGAGATGCTGCTGCGTGCTCTGCGCATTGGCTGTGGGTGTAGGTACTTACTGTTTAGATTATGGCTCTACTTGATCTAAAAGATGCAATTCAAAACAAGCACCGAGTTGTTTAGAACAATTGCTGATGTTCTGCATGGGCCATGCCCGGAGACAAAGTCAAATATGAGAATCTATTTAAGTAGTAGTGGTGCCGGTTAGTTATCGCCACATAAAATACACTAAATACGTGTTAAAAGTGCACCAGACTAGCGCGCAAACATGAGGGGCACTGGTGTTGTTGCTACTCTATGGTGCTCTGCACATTGGCGCTGTCTTCGCACTAAATTGTGCCGTACCCCGCTCACATCGTTAGAAAGTCGAGTGTTGTGTGTTGTTCCAGGTGCTTGGGTTATATTTCAGCCTTTTCTGTGTTCACATTGAGGTTGTAGCGTCGACAGTCTCACCTATTCCACATTTACGCGTGCTAAATAAGCCAAGTTGGGTCTCACGCCCACCCGCACGAGATGCGTCTGAGCACGCGGGCGCCTCTGTCAACAAAACAGCGACTCATGGTCCAAACCCGCCGAAACTCCAACCAAGTCCAACTCTGGGCTTCGAACTGTGAGCTTGTGTAGTTGTACAAGTTTAAAACAGTGCGCTCGGAACTTGTGGGACACATGTGCTTCCAGGCGGACTGTTGCAGTGACGCGGCTGTGGAATAACAAAGAGTAAAGATCATATTACACCGTCGTACCACAAAAGCTCCATTTTGGTTTCAAAACTAACACAAAATGCTTCTGTACTGTGTTTGCTTTACTTTATTTGGTGGAATATTATAGAATAGCTGAGCTACAGAAGTGTTTGGTCGTCGAGTATAGGACGGTCATTATAAAATGGTTGCGCATGAAGCAGGTCGTGTGGCATGCCATGCTTCCTCGCTGGAGTGGGCGGTGAAATCGGCGACTTGCACTTTTCTTTCGACTAAAAAGAAGTGGTTTTCACATTTGTGCATTTTATATTTTACGGTTGACTCTTTTCTAACAAGTCTTCGCGGCTTTTTACATTTTTTGTCTAGTTAGTTAAATTTTTACAGCTTTAGCGGAAAATCGCATCACACCCCCTTGTGCACGCAGCCTCCGCCTTTGAAGTGTGCTCCATGTTGCCATGTTGAGTTGCGTCACGTACTGTATTCTGCTGCAGAGATCGTCTGGGTTGTACAGAGGAGCTTCTACAAACTAAAAAGTGGGAGGCGAAGGAACACGTGGAGAGCAGCGCGCATTAAATGCGTTATAGGTGCCACATTAAAACAGCCTTATTTCATGCAATGCCATCTAAAGACAATAAAACACACTTTAGGCTGGGACAGCCTGCATATGACACCAGTCTGACCATTTTGTTGCACGAATTAGGACACTAATTATTTTATACATCTACAAGTATTTGCTATAAATTATATTTCTTCGTCTTGCAGTGATGTGTCTCGTTGTTTTTCATTGTTTTTCTTTAATTCTGTTTGTATTGCGTGATTTAAATACAGCAGATATGCCCATCAGTCTTCTGAAAAAATATTTTCTCTGACTTATTTGACCTTGTCATCAGAAATTGGTTACGAATATGAAATGGACAAACTTCAGTTGGTGGTTTTTCCCTGCGCGCAACACGCCCCAAAAGTCTCCCTTTGGAGCAACTCTCCAAAGTGGGAGATCCTTGTTGTTGGCGTGCTTTGGCTGCTCGCCGTGGCACCGCACTGTCAGAGGACCCCGAGGACTGATGGCAAGGGAAAAAAAGCAGTCTGGGGGGCGCGGCTCACAGTTTTGCCGCAGTTCAGGTCTCCATGTGGTAGAGCGAGAGTTAAATTTGCCTAGCAACATAAATCATAATTCCTCTGCACATCCCTCAGCCTCGTAGTTGGAGTTTAGATCCACCCCTCGACGTGTATTCTCGTACTCCTAGACTCTGTCTTGCTAAAATTAAAACTGGTGCTGATGATGCTGGAGGCAAACGTGCGAAAACACAATATTTTGCCAAAATGAAGCGTGCATCCTGTGCGCACAGCGTGACAACGTGATCTGTCTGACATGGTGTCTGAGTGATGACCTACTTCTCCAAGTGGGTCACAACGAAGAGACGCTGCACATATACGCAGCTCACTTATGTATTTTGATGTTGTTATAATTGCATATTATGGCTGTATATTTTCATAAAATGTTAAAATCTCCAAAGACGCACATGTAAAACGCGCTTCTGTCAGTGCGCTGCTGGTGTACTTGCAGGATGCACGTTGAACTATGATGGAGACGCAGACTAATTAATATTAATCACGTTTTACGCAGATGTTTGGCTTCCACAAGCCGAAGATGTACAGGAGTCTGGACGGCTGTTGTATCTGCCGCGCAAAGTCCTCCAGCTCCCGTTTTACCGACAGCAAGAGGTACGAGAAGGACTTCAAGAGCTGCTTTGGGTAAGAGCCAGTAGTGGCACAGGCACGTGGCTGTCGCGAGGAGAGACGCCCACCTGTAACGCGCACTTCAGACATTCAGTCCATAGAGTGCTCCTTTTTAAAATTACATTTTCATTCTCATTCTGCATAGGTTGAGTGAGACCCGATCTGGGGAAATCTGTAATGCATGTGTCCTTTTGGTCAAACGCTGGAAAAAGCTTCCAGTGGGCACCAAAAAGAACTGGAATCACGTGAGTAATGCTTATTGCCACATTGTGACATGGTTACAAGAGGCAATGACATACAAGGTCAGCAGCAGCAGACACCGCAAGCTTTTAATGACACACACTCACTGTTGTTCAAAGGTGGTAGACGCCAGGGGAGGTCCCAGCCTGAAGCTCACATCACGGCCCAAAAAGATCAAGTCCATTTCAAAGAAAGCACGGCCGAGCCAGATCAGCAGGCTGCAGAAGGAGCTCAAGAGGAACAGTCAGTCTGCTTTTTCATACTTTGAAGTCTAGCCTTTTTACATTCAACAGCTTATCTGTGTGCCATGTGCCTACAGACTCAGATGCCCACAGCACCACCTCCAGTGCTTCTCCAGCCCAGTCTCCGAGCTACAGCAACCTGTCTGACGATGGCTCTGACACAGAGCTGAGCCCGGGCTCCAGCCGCTCTCCAGTCTTCTCCTTCCTGGATTTAACATACTGGAAGAGGTATAAAACTGGCATATCCTGGTACTGATCATGGTTCAACTAGTGATAGTGCAGCATTAAACTAAATATGAACTAAATAAAGTTTTCACACTGCACACATCACTCAATCTGGTGATTTTGCAACAGTGCCCAAATACCAAATCAATTATCTAATTACAAGCATCACATTGGAACTTTTTTCACTCAGTAACACAGGAAAAATACCATTACAATGGCTTTAACACATAGCACATGGATTAACTTCCTGCACAACCTCCTTACTTCATGTGCATCACCATATGTGTCATGTGTTTCCAGGCAAAAGGTGTGCTGTGGCATCATCTACAAGGGCCGCTTTGGGGAGGTGCTCATTGACCCTCATTTGTTCAAACCGTGCTGCCGCAAAAAGCAGCGGCAGCAGCAGCAGCAGCAGCAGCAGCAGCAGCAGAGGCGGCCGGAGGAAGAGGAGGAGGAGGAAGAGGAGGAGGAGGAGGACGAGGAGGAGGTGGAGCTGGGCCCGGGCGGAGCACCAGATGTTGGCAGGCAGAAATCCCCGGCACACCAGCCAGAGGAGGAGACAGAGATGCCAGCGTGCGAAGAGTCTGCTCCACTGTGCGTTACCGTGACAACCTCTCCAACCAGGAGCGTGGCTGTCGCCGAGGAAGCCTGGTAAAAAAATCCCAACCTCACTTTTTGCACACATCTCTGAAGAAATCCCGGGGTGTTGCTTTTTCTCAAGCACTTACTGAAAGAAGTGGCCTCAGATCGCCTTCAGTCGTCAAGCAGCTCAAATACAACGTTTTATGAAGCTTTTTTTGTTATGTCAAAACAGTAACTTATGGACTTTTCTGTTTTGTTTTGTCATATTTTTGTATATTAACGGACCATTTTTTTGTGGTGTTTTTGATCAACTTTAGATACAATGCTGGAGTTCTACGTTGCTGGTTCATTGACAGGATTTTTATTCCAAAACGCAATAATTCCACTGCGCATTTGTCAGGGCAGAAAAGCGGTGCTACCTGAAAATCATCACATGTGATATCATTATTATTTACAGAAGAATATACCTACCGTACTGTATGTTCAAATGGTATTATTATACTGAAGTTACTGTAGAAGATTTGCTTTTTCGGTTCAGAAAAGGATACCTTGGTGGTTATCTCGTTTTGGAATGAATGATTCTTTAGGCACAGATTTGTACAGTTGCCCTTGTGTACGTGTCTATTTATCACCACGTCCATTCCTATCAAAGATCTTGTGTTTTTGTAGACCGGATTAACGTCTTTGTACAATATGTGGGTTTCCGTTTGAAATAAGGCCTATTCACAGCTTCAACAGCAAATACACCAGCCTTAATAATAATGTGTTATGGACAGTGCTAGTGTTAATTCTGGATTGGTATTAAGGAACAAAAGGGACAGTAGCTCCAATTTATTGTGGCCTCAGCGACATAGTGCATTTTGCATGAATGGCAAGCCCGCTCATCCAAAAGACCGAACGATCTGATGCATGAGTACAAAATTGCATGGCCTTATATAAGCTGTAAATTTTACTTCTTATTTTTGTCTTCTTTTTAAATCAAGTTTTGAAATTTTAACTTATTTTTGTATATAAAATGAAAAAATAAAATAAAAATTGCATATTACAATACCACAAGAAATCACAGTAAAACCCACCACCGGTCTATAGTCATTCAGCAATATCCGTATCAGTGCTTTGTATCATTTTTAAGGTGAAAGACTTTATAGCATTATTTGCGTACCCGTGAAATTTACCATAGCCTCTTATATACCACAAATGTGTTGTGATATATAGTCTAATATTATTTTATTTATCTAATAAAAGCCAAAGCACATTCAATTCACTCATATAAACTCAGTGCAGGTTTCTATCGACACTTGGTCATTTCTATGTACATTTATGGTATTCCAATGAACACTAAAATGAGAGTTCCATACATGTGATATTGTCAGGAGCAGTTGGTGTGTTCTGTACATAATGGGTGGGGTCAACTCTTAAATGTTTCTTTCATTATTTATTTATTTTATATTTATTTGTATTACCATATTCCTGCTTAGAGTTTTTTAGACCTGTGTAGTATGGCTTTTAAATACATCAGAAATTGAATGTAATTCTGGCACAGACTTTGTTAACTTTGTGTAGAATTACTGGGTGTCAATATTTGTGAATTGTGGTTGTATTTATTTACTGCTTAACCTTAATCCTAACTTATTCAGTACCAACACTTTGATCTGTATTGTTTAGAATTACAGCAACCAAACTGTACTTTTCTCTCGTAGCTTGTAGCGTAATATATTACCAACTTGTAGAATACAACTTTAGACTTGCATGTTCTGTACTGCTATGCATTTACTTAGCTTACAAGTTAGACAAAGCTGTTTTGTATTTTTTATACTTCATGTAATTTTTTACTTGTCCCTTAATAAAAGTAATTTTGTGAGTTTTTCTCGATCTTGAAGTCCTCTTCTTTATTTGTTTTTTAATCATTAGATAATGGATTAGCTATAGCCATAATCTGCCTAAGTGCTGAGTAAAATTACTTCTCACGGTATTTTGCTTATTTGGCATCATAGATTGTGTGTATTGTGTTGGATGTGTACAGTCTATGGCTGGCATTTAGTTTAAAAGGCCTAACTGTTACTTAATAAATAAACACAGTCTACATAGTCTATTATAATATAGCCGATCGTTAAAATGTAATTATATAAGTCAGAACATAGTGTAAGTCAGTGGGCTGTGTGCAGTGTCGAGTAAACCCGCTCCTTTAAAATGCGGCATCTGTCTGCTATATAAATAAATAAACCAGCATCTTATATAACACAAAGTGCGAGTGCACAGTGTGAGCGCTAGAGGGCGGCACACAGCAGCCCAGGCCAAAGAAGAAGCATTCAGCTGTCTCATGACCGGAAGTTATTGCAGACCGCTCAATGCTAATGCTAATGCTAATGCTAACCAATGTTGTTGTTCATTTTTATACACCACTTAAATGTAACAGACATTTTATGTGAAATATTTCAGAGACAGTCACCGTTATAGGAGTATAAGGTAGGACGACTGTCTTTGTATTTCTTCAATCTTTTTTCATTTTTTAATGTATTCTGTATTCTGTTTTAACAAATCCTCGGAGTTTCTTTAGAAAATTGTCTATAAGTATACACTAAACCTTGTGCACCCGATGAGCATCTTAAGTCTCTTTATTCCGCAGGATTCATCTGTCATCATGGGGGAGCCCACAGCTTCTGGCGTCTTCTGTAACAGGATGCTGAGCATGGTGAACTCTGAGGATGTGAATGCCATCATCCAGGCTCAGAGACACATGTGAGAGGCCCTTCTGTCGGTCTGAACCCTCACATTCTGCTTTGGCTCTCCTCTAGTAATTGTAATGCATATTTGTTTAGGCTGGACCGCTTTGAGAAAACCAATGAAATGCTGATTAATTTCAATGGACTGTCAAATGTGAGACTGCAGCAGATGAACGAGCGCTTTCTGCTCCACACCAGGACCCTGGTGGACATGAAGAAAGACTTGGACAGTGTCTTTAGAAGAATCAGGTGAGGTTTTCAGGCTCCCATAAACCATGTCTGTGTTCACGACAACTGCTTACATTAATTCTCTGCACAGGACTCTAAAGGGAAAGATTGCAAAGCAGTACCCTGAGGCTTTCAGCAGTGAGTCCAGCTTATGCTTCTTCATATATCAGTGTGTCTAATCTTCTCTCATGTCTGTTCACTAAAACTTTTCTGTCTATCTGACAGACATCCACGAGTCACCCATTTTGGAGGATGATGATGATGAATTTGACCCTGTACCCCCCAGCGTTGCCACAACAACCACCACAGCCACCCCTGAACAAAGCACAGAGTCATGTGACACGAGTCCTGATGTCATCTCACCCTCAGTGAGCAGGTGCTCTGAGGACCTGTCCCAAGAACCCCCTGACACGCCCACTTCTGATGGCCAAGAGATCGCTGTGTTGAGGGACGAGGGGCCAGACTCTGTACCTGCTGAATAGAGTGGACTTTTAGTTAAATGATGAGGTAGTGTGGGTGTTATGATGATATAATTTAATTATGGTATGTCCCTGTGATATTCTGCCTCTACCATGCTCTGAGTGAGTGAAAAAAATCACAATAAAGAGGAAATTCTCAGAGGAAGACTGCTCTAATCATCGTGTGCAGTTTCATGTATTTTTACATGATTCCTTGTTTAAAATGCAGATGATGTGGAGTTTCAACAAAATTTGCTGTCTATTTTTTTAGCGCACTGTTTTGGGTATGTTTGAGTTTATATCTATGTAAAATTGTCCTTAAAAACCTTTATACAGATATGTTTATATGCTTTCTGGTTATGTTACATGGCGTGTGATCTTGACTGGTCTGTTAGTATCTACAGAACCTCCAAAGGAAACGATAACCAGCCAGCAGATGTAGATATATGGTACAGGACCTGAACTACTGTATTCTAGTAAAGGCGCTATGGGATGACCTGGTGCAGACTGTGAAGTTCCTTGTTCCATAAGTGGACAACTAATAGCAGGTCTAGAGCTACATGAGTTGTTTATAGGTGTATCTTATTGCTTTTTTGCTGGAAGATCTGCCACCTGCTTGTTAGTACTTTGCTGGGAATATTCCACACATTCACATTATGGCAATAAATTTGCCTGTTAAATTGTATTCAATTTGAGGTGTTTTTATTGCTTATAATACCTTGCAGGAAAAAAGCCGGTGTCACTTGTGTGTCTCAACTTATGTAATAGTACTGAAATACATGTTGAAAAAGGTTATTTAAAAGGTTAAACTGTGCTGATTTTGCTAACTATTGAAGTGTCAAATCTGGTGATTCTGGTAAAGAATTGGGCTGATATTTGGTCAACAAAGGCTACTGTTTTGATAACCCATCTCTGTTTAGTATTTTTTTTTATATTTTTGTTTTCTCAAAACCTTTAGGTAAGACGTGACCATGAATGAGATACAAATATGAACCCCTCAGCTATGTCAGGCTAAAAATCTTTTCAGTCCAGTAAAAAGAAAATATCTTCTGCAAAAACTACTTAAGTGACGTACATATACCTATTACAGTATTTTCACTTGTTATAGGTGTTTACTTGTATTGTCGACCACTGTGCAAATTTTGCCTAAAACAAGTAAAAACACGGCTAAAACTATATTTAAAATAAAAATAGAATAACATGAGCGTTCAACTTAAATTTTCGCTGATTTATGAAGAGCAAATAGCAAAGCCCACTCCCCTAATCTTTACATGATATTTAAATAAGTTTAGTAGTTGATTTTGTGCCTACGGCTTAAAATGTGATGCATCTTTCCCACCACCAGAGGGCGCTGAGTCAGAACGTTCCCGCTTTTGTGCTCCCTCCAGCGGCGGGGTCAAACGGTGCTGTTGCCGGACATGGACACGTCGCTTCGTTTGGCTCATTCATGAGACATTTCTCCGGCGCTCACCACATTTTAAGGGTTTTTAATGTTTGATCACAACACAAAAAGTATAATTTTTACATATCGTGTCTTCACTCGCTTATTTCTACTGACGCTCGCATAAACCGGGCGAAACGACAAAGATTCAGCCATATGTGACACTTTCCCAGCACCAAACAGTAACTACAGGACAATAAGGACGAAGACTGAGCTAATGAGGGACACGTAAAATGAGGAGACTGACCAAAAAGAAAGCCTTGAACTTAGTGAAGGAGTTGGATGCTTTTCCAAAGATCCCCGACAGCTATGTGGAGTCGACAGCCAGTGGTGGGACAGGTATAGTCTGCTGTGCTTATATTTGCATTCACACCGAAATTTGATTATTATCTGATTTCTAGACCTTTGATATTATTTACATAGAAATCTGATGTGAGTAATAAAGAAACCATGATCCAAAGAATACAAACAGATGATCTCGCATCGGTTCCCTGTCATTTCAAGTCTTATCATCACTCCAAAAATCTGCTCATAATCAATTTTTAGAGTTTCATGTCAAAATTATGCAAAGGTTTGTAGCTCAAAGTTAAAGGTACATCATATTTCCGTGGGAGGGCCCATTAACAGCTTTTCTTTTTTTCCACAGTCTGATCTGTCTTGCCCTGTTTTATTTTAAAAACAAATAAACAAACAAACAAACATGAAAAACATATATGTTCTTCCCTTGGGTTTGCCTCTTCACAGATCTGAGCTGTAACTTCCTTGTTGGTGTCATTTGCTTGGCTTCATGTAAATAGATTAGTTAAATGCCATTGTGTGGAGGATTCCAGGCAAAGCAATAACATTTCCATGGAAACAAGCAGATGGAGCCTCCACCAGAAAAGTTACAAAGTGCAAATTTAAAATATTGCCTTACATCTTTGAAAAACAAAAAATAAAAATCAATAAAAGTATGTGTGAATTTGATGCTACAATAATTAAACAATGTTTCTTTATCTTTTCTAGTGTCTTTAATAGCGTTCACTTTCATGGCAATCCTGGCCTTTCTGGAGTTCTTCGTGTACAGAGATACATGGATGAAGTATGAGTATGAAGTGGACAAAGATTTTACCAGGTAACGATAATTTTATCGTTTTTAACTGCATAATAATGTGGGCTGTTTTAACGAAAATGTCCTTTTTTTAACAGTAAATTAAGGATCAACGTTGATATTACTGTTGCAATGAAGTGCCAGTGTAAGTATTTTTTTTTTTTT
>KN491536.1:828-24961 GCA_000787155.1 Scartelaos histophorus | reverse complement strand
TGTCTACATTTTCAAAGCTCAAAATTCTCTTTTACACCTTGTGATGTCATGTTAATGTATTTTTTTTTTTTTTTTTTTTTTTTTTTTGAGTAGTTCAAATGTGGGGAATAAACCATCAACGAAGAAGTCCTTAAAATTACAAATGCCTACTCTATACCAAGTGACATTTCCAAGAGAAGGTGCAAACAAGTGATTTCTTACAATCGGCCTATATAATAGGAATTGATTGGCGTTTAACCAAACTGCCTTGATACAATTTGATTCCATATTCCAAGAGAATGAGAGACGACAAAATCATTTATATTTTTATACGATATTGAATTAATACCTACAAAAACAAATGCTCTGGGAGAGGAAGGGGCACAGCAATTTTGTTCCACCTCCATCCAGCGTGGAAAGGTCTTTTGAATCCAATATGACATATTATTTAAGTTGCAGGCCCAATAATAGAACTGGACATTAGGCAGCCCCATTCCTCCTGAAGATTTGGGCCTCTGTAAAAATTCCTTCCTGATTTTAGCAATGTTCTTGTTAAACACAAATTCCAGAATTATCCTATCTAACTTTTTAAAGAAAGATTTATTTAAATAATAGGGGATGCATTGAAACAGAAAGAGAAATTTTGGAAGTATTGTCATTTTTACTATGTTTACACGACCTGCTAATGAAAGTGGGAGAAAAGACCGTCTCTCACAGTCCACAATGGTTTGTTCTAGAAGTTTGGTAAAGTTTTGATTGTAGAGTTCTTTGAGAGAGGATGAGATGGTAATGCCCAGGGATTTAAAGTTGTTTGAGACCTTAAACGGTAGATTGTATTGACGCATCTCATCTTGTGTTCTGTTTATTGGGACTTTTGTGCTTTTGTCTATGTTTAATTTAATCTCCTTTAGCCGTCCATTGATTGTAGAATACCACCGCAGCCTGAGGTGAGTCAAATGAGTGTCTGATCCCTTCCACGGTAATGGCGAGCCTCGCTGGGAAATAAAGACTGTCTGTCACTCCAGCATCGCGGTACTTTCTCTTTATATCGTCGAAAGTAGCATTTTCCCTACTTCAGGACTTACATCTGGGAAAAAGTGTACCTGACGTTCGTTATACAGGAGCTTCCCTTTAGCCTTGGCGAGATCCAGTTTCTTCTGTTTGTTCGTATAATAGTGGAAACAGGCCACAATCGTATGTGGTTTTCCTGAAGGAGGAGGTTTGGGGCCACCACTTCTATGAGCTCTGTCAATTACCACCGGGGAACAAAAGTTGTCTTCACCCAAGACCTCGTGGAGTAACCCTGGGAGGAAGGTGAGCACATTCCCGTTCTCGGCGCCCTCGTCTATCCCCACGAATCTCATGTTGTGCCTCCGGCTCCTATTTTCAAGGTCAATACACTTTTCCTGGAGACTTTTGTATTTCTTGGTCAATACCTGTTGATTTTCTCCAGCGTTATGACTGTCCAGCGTATCGCTCAGCGTTTGACCCATTTCTTCGGACTGCCGCTCTGCCTCTGATTGTTAAGCATGTAGCCGGGTCAGATCCTCGGTTAGCTCGTCGCGCACCGTCTTAATGTCCGCTTTGGTATCTTTGCGCAGAGTTGTGATCGCTTAAGCTCCTGGATCTGTGATTCCATATCATTCTTTATTTGGTCCCGCTGTGTTTGAAGTTCACGGCGACGGGCTTGCAGAGTGATTGTAGGAGCCTCGGCGGTAGCATCTAGGTCCGATCCTTGCATTGCGGCCTCCGCGCTGTTTGCCATTTTAGCCTTGTCGACAGCGTAGGATGCTATCGATATTTGGGTCCGATTCTGCTGCCTCCCTCCTTTCTGAGAGCTTTGTCTCATCACTCTGAGTTCTCGTGTCTAAATACTCTCATCTGCTATTCTCTGTTGGGTCTATTAATTGTCAAATGCCAAGAGCAAAAACCGCAAAAACCCCAAAAAGACTACTTCCTCCATTGCCAGCTCTCGCGAGACCTCCAAAATTAAATGTTATTTTGAGAAGAATTATGGCATTTCCTGGAAGAAGTTTCATTTTTTTGTGACTCGGGCCTCCCGTGGATCCCAACAATGGCTCTGAGGGTAATTACATGCAGAATACATGTGTAGTGCTCCAAAACCTGCAATTTGTTCACCCGGTGACATGTTACACCTGAAATAATGAATGGATCCAATCAGAAAATCAGAACGCCAAAGCAAATGCATCATCACCTGTTGATTCTGCAGGTCTGGGCTGTTTCTCAGAGCTTTGAGGATTAGAAAACCACATCAACTATAATAATATAACTGAATACATGTACCGGGATACGTATTCAGAATGCTAGTTTTGAGTACTATGATACAGTTTTACTTTTGGCAGTCCTGGATCACAAATTTAGGCTACAAACTGCACAAAATCACACTTTTTGCATGTTTCATTTTTGATTCACTGCAAAAAAGCTTAAGATAGAAACATTTAAATCTATCAGAAAATGACTTAAGAGTAGTGAAATTATCTTGTTGCATAGACAGATCATTTTTCTTGTCAAGTTCTCTTAAAATAAACCACCTCTGGACTAGAATTTAAGCAGCCTCAGAACAAAGAAGTAGATAGTAAATAATAAATCTGAAAATAACATGAATAACCTGATATAAGTTTTAAAATTTTGGCCAGATCAGTAAAAATTTGCAGTGTAGGAAATAAATAACAGACAGTGAAACAACAAATTCTGATTGGACCATATATCAAAATACTTTACAAAATACATTACAGAAAATACTAATTTGTACAGGAAGTGCTCCACTGTGTTTTTAAACTCCATACACGTACATTAGAATCATTTGGATGATTTTAGCCCTGGAAAAAACTATTGCTTCATGACATCACAGGGTGGATTTAGCATTTGGAGCTATTTATAAAGGCTTATTTAAACAAAACACAACTCCAGGTATGTTTTAAGTAATATCGATTTTTATTCTACAATTCCTAAACTTTTCATTGACCCCAAAAAATACCCACCAAAATGGAGACTCAGTTCTAAGTGGCAAAACATCTTACATCTGATTTAACTTTGTTTGTTTGAATAATTGATGGTGTTTGACCTATTTTCACCAAAAGACCCTGTTTTCAGTCCGAATACAACCCCAAACTCAGTGCCTCAAGACCGCGGAACACTGAAATATCCAAATATACTTTACTCTCTAATCAATCCAGCGATCCTTTTTATATTTACCTCAGAACAAAAAGCATTCTTAAAAATCCAAAACCAAAGATTAACATTTGTTGATTGGTCTAAAGGTTCTATATCGCGCAAAATTGACTCTTGGGAGCTTTAAGCCATGTTATAATGTGACAAAAACATATCTGTAGTTGCGTTTTGTTTCGTTCACACTTTTGAGTAACACTTTATCAGCTTTTCTACATTTCCAAACCTCAAAACGCTCGTTCAGGCAAGATTTAGACAAATAATAATTTTTAGTTTTAGTTTTTGTTTTGACGAAAATGGAAAATAGTTCGCTGGATCAATCAGAGAGAAATCTGTGGACATTTCAGTCCCCGTATTATGCTATTTTTTTAATCTGTTATTACTAATTCCACCTTGTGATGTCATGTGGTGGTAGTTTTCCAGCTACGTTTTACCTTTAGTTCAATTCAATTCAATTAAATGGCTGAAATTATCCAAATTATTCTAGTGTATGGAGTTTAAAAACACACTAGAGCACTTCCTGTATCACCACATGACATCACAAGGTGGAATTAGTAATAACAGATTCAAAAAATAGCGTAATACGAGGCTGAAATGTCCACAGATTTCTCTCTGATTGATCCGGCGATTTATTTTCCATTTTCGTCCAAACAAAAACTAAAACTAAAAATTATTATTTGTCTAAATCTTGCCTGAAGCGAAAAGAATAAAATGTGTTGATCCGTCTACTTTTAAACCATTCATCTATGAAAACTTTTAATGACAACCACTCGAACTTTGACATAGACATACTGTTTATTGTACTTGCTGTAAGAACGGCGAAGATCACTGGATTTTCACTTCACGACGCATAGAAAAGGCCGGGGGTTTTGTCCTTGATGGTGCGGTGTCTAAAGGTGCATAGGTATTGTTGGGATCTGTAGAAACTCATCAGTCCAGCCTGGCCTCCCGCTGTACTACCTCAGACAGAGAGCTACAAACTGAGATTAAAGTCCGTATGATGCTACTTTCTGATCTGCTTTACGATGTTTTCTCATCACAAACATAGCTGGAGTTGGGTTTTCATCTACGTATGTTTAGGCTGAGCTCTATTAACTTGACGTCACGGGAGGAACAGGGCATTTTGGACGTTATAATATAGGATTATTAATAAAAAAATGAGTGAATGAAACGAAAAACAATTCCAGGTATAGTTATAATGATCTAACAATATTATAACTTGGTTTAAAGCTTACAAGAGTTAATTAAAACTATTAAAATTCTGTTGTTTGCTCTTTGAAATCATCCCTGGAGTCGTATTTTGCTTCATTCAAACTTAATTCAAAGTCTCTCACTCACTCAAAAAGTTTACATTTTGCCTGTTTAGTTGCGTCACAGGTAAAAATCCGGTCTTTAACCAGCATCTTTAAGCATCAGTGGACTCAGTTTGTCAAATTGTGTTCACATGAATGCGTAGTTCCATAAACGTACTGTCTATTTGGATTATGGGCTCTTTTCACATTTACAGCACAAACCAGGAAGAAGAAAGAAGATATGGTTTTGTTGACCTACAGTGTATCAGTTTCTTAAAAGAAAATCCATATGTATTATCCAAAATTCTCAAAAAATCTGGTTGCAAATTTGAAGGAAACA
Source organism: Scartelaos histophorus (assembly GCA_000787155.1). Lineage (NCBI taxonomy): Eukaryota > Metazoa > Chordata > Actinopteri > Gobiiformes > Gobiidae > Scartelaos > Scartelaos histophorus. Next base: position 20,161 of record KN491536.1, on the reverse strand, counting down.
TTTAGTATTTCTCTGGATTGCAGTTTTGGACGCTGTGGAGCAGTAGTTTGTATGACTCAGGCCTCCTGTGTCAGTTTTACAGCAGCAGCAGGAGTGATTACAGCAGAGATATGACTGGGCTGTGAGCTCGCTGCTGTTTAGTGAATCTTCAGAGCTCCTTTATAACACTAAAACAATACGATTACCAGTCAGATTTCATGTGTACGCAATCGCACTGAGCTCAAGTTCCTCTTAAAGACACTTAACGGCGTTGTTTATCAAATTAACCACACACAATTGTCTCGTAAACCAAGAAAAACGCAATATATCTATGTTGGATCGCAATAGTGCAGAATTTAAATACAAAATACAAAATTTATGTGGATATAGAAGACCAACACTGAACTATACATGCATAATAATATTCTGTAAAACCAAAAAATGTACCACAATAGCCACAAAATGACTAAGGATTTTTGGAGCCATGTTATACACTGTTGTTCTATTGACTTTTGTGAGCTTTATCATGTTATAATGTTGTTACCTCATCAATAACTTGCTTAGATTATTAGTCTGTCTGCATCCCCAAAGCTCAAAATGTTCCGTTCCCCCTAGTGATAGATTTCAGCTACATTTTCCCTTTTGTTCAGTTGAGATTGACAATTCCAGGGCTGAAAATATCCTTTCTACAGAAGGTGTGTGGAGTTTTCTATTGGAGTTTTCCCGCTCTCGACATAAACATCATCGGTTGAGCGGTCAGATCCAGTGACCCACCGGCTGGAGGTGTGATTCCAGCTCCCACCGATGCTATCGCTGTGTCCCTGGGCAAGATACTCAACCCTTCTCGCCTCTAGTGTCGGTGTACAGGGCTGTATGAGGTCGATGACATGATGTCTGGTTAAAAAGATTCAAATTTCATAATAATTCATCACATACTTTTTATTTTTTTTTTTTTTCAGAAATCATGAGTTATTCTGCATGTTTTTTGTACTTAAAGTTTTAAAATGTCATGTGGTGCGACCGTCCTCCCTTAAGTGATGATTTTTAAACTTACACTAAACTAACTAAACTAAACTTAACTGTAAAATTACTCTAAATCTTATTTTTGGCTGGTGTTGGTGTTTTTAGTCCCACATGAAATTTCATCTTTCTATTATAGATATTTCCCCCATAATATTTAAACAAATATTGTCTGAGCATGTCCACTTTTTCAAATCTCATATTTTCAAATCTCAATCTCATGTTCATATGACTAAGAATTTAGATTAACATCCCAACCATGTTTTAGAAAATAAAAAATTATTCTCAGTCACACCACGTGACATTTTTTAAGGCCGTAGCCAATTCATGTACATAAAAGAATACTAAAAATGTTTAATATAAATGTCAAACATATATTTATGCACCTGACATTGTAAATATATAAAAAAAAATCAATAGAAACTAAATTTTAAAATTTGTTGACATCACTGACCCATGAATGTGTGTGTGTGAATGTGTGTGTGACTGGGTGTGTGTGAATGTGTGTGTGTGTGTGTGTGTGTGTGTGTGTGTGTGTGTGTGTGTGTGTGTGTGTGTGTGTGTGAATGTGTGTGTGTGAATGGGTGAGTAGTTCCTTATTAAGAGCTTTGAGTGCCTTAAATTTGGAAAAGCACTAAATATATGTGCTGTGAGAGTAGAACTCGGCCTAAATATGCAGAATGTGTGTGTTAAACATGAGTGAATGAAACATAGCATAGCATAGATCAGAAAACAGCGTAACATGGACCCTTTAAACCAGCGAGTTTGTGAATTGAAGCTCACTTAAGAGCAGCCTGTGTGTGACACTGTGTGTGTAAATGTGTGTGTGACTGGGTGTGTGTGAATGTGTGTGTGACTGGGTGTGTGTGAATGTGTGTGTAAATGTGTGTGTGTGTGAATGTGTGTGTAGATGTGTGTGTGTGAATGCGTGTGTGAGTGTGTATGTGTGAGAATGTGTGTGTGAATGTGTGTGTGACTGTGTGTGTGTGTGTGTGTGTGTGTGCGTGTGTGTGTGTGTGTGTGTGTGTGCGTGTGTGTGTGTGTGTGTGTGTGTGCGTGTGTGTGTGTGTGTGTGTGTGTGCGTGTGTGTGTGTGTGTGTGTGTGTGCGTGTGTGTGTGTGTGTGTGTGTGTGCGTGTGTGTGTGTGTGTGTGTGTGTGAATGTGAATGGGTGAGTAGTTCCTTATTAAGAGCTTTGAGTGCCTTAAATTTGGAAAAGCACTAAATATATGTGCTGTGAGAGTAGAACTCGGCCTAAATATGCAGAATGTGTGTGTTAAACATGAGTGAATGAAACATAGCATAGCATAGATCAGAAAACAGCGTAACATGGACCCTTTAAAGCAGCGAGTTTGTGAATTGAAGCTCACTTAAGAGCAGCTTATACCATATATCTGCAGTACGGCAAGAAAAAATGACTCAAATCCATGGGGAAAATGTGGGTAGTAACAATAATAATAATGCATTAGTCTTATATAATGCTTTTCCAGACGCTCAAAGTCACGTTACAATTTGGTGCATTATTCATTCAGTCCTTACCCGGTGGTGCTAAGCTACAGGGTAAAACCGTTCTCTTTTCAGTCGCTGCTGTCTCCACTGTAGCCCACTCTGGTTCAATATTATAGAGTAGATTAAAACCAGCCAAACTCTGCTATTGACAGTGCATATAGACATAAATATGGGAGTCAGATCAGCGGGTGGGTGGGAGTATAAGCTTTCCCCGTGAGTTTCCAAACTACAGCAGACGGTCACTCCTCACTTTGTGCATCTTGGATCTAAATGGACCAGTATCCGCCATAAGAAAGCCATTCGGAGTCTAATCCCGGCGCTGAAATGTGCTGTCACATGGCAGCTGGTACTGTATACACTGGGCTGACCACACAGTGTAGAAGAAAAATGATGAACAGATGGAGGGAGGAAGGAGGCACAACAATACAGAGCAGGTGGAGCCATCACAACAGCCCCCTATATCCTCCAAATCTACAATATGTTTATTCAGAATCTATTATTAGAGCATCACAACTTGATTTTTACTGATTTTAAAGCTGCATTGCTCAACTTCTCTGGTGGACCTTCTGCTACCTGCATTCCTCAAACATCTACATCTAGTATTTATTCATTATGGGTGTTTCTATTGCACAAAAATACCATAATTCCTTCTGTGAATAGCGGAGACTTTCCACAGATCTGAATTGTAAAGTTGCGTAGTGCTGCAACTCGCGATAAATAAGTTTAAACTATATTGAAACCATTTAGCAGCTGTTTGAAATGTGTGTTTTTTGGGGGGAAAAGTTCAATAATTTGAGTGAGTATTGATATGAAAATGTGTTTGAACAAATTTCAGACAAGCTCTGAAACTTGCAAATAAAAGTATACATATTTATCTGGAAAATGGAGGTTGTGCCAGAGGTTGGTTGTTCAATTCCCACAAAAGGCGTCGACTCAAGCCACAGCGTGAGTCCGTTAAAAGAAAAAAATGGGTCAGAGAGTAAAAGCGAACACATTAGGCGAGGTGGCGGATGTGCTTTGCCTATGGATACAACAACAGACCTTTTATGCCAATCGAGACATCAGATGACGAAGGTGTAGAGCAACTGCAAAATTACAAAATGCCATGACAACCTCTGAAACATTTACTGTATCCTTGACTGTAAAATGCAATACAAAACTTTATGAAAGCCTCATAATTTACCATTTCAGACCAAAAACAAAAGCACAATAATGAAAAGTTCCCTGAAAGCCTCGCGTCATTACTTTGTTGGCTTACCTCTCCGCAGTCCTGACTCGTAACTTGGCTTTGTAAAGGGTCTGACACCTGCTCGTCTCCATGGAGAAGTTATTGCTTTGCCTGTAATGTTCCAAAATATGGCATAACCTGCTGATTTTACACTTTTGGTCTTTAAAAAACACATGCTAAACGACTATTTTAACTGTTTTTGATAGTGGAAGACAAGAGGAAATATGTAGCAATGTATTTATAATAATAATAATATAAAGTTGAAGCTGGAAAGAAATGCATATAGAAATAAAATATGTAACGTTAGACTTTTTAAAGACTCTGTACCTCATTTTCCTCATGTTTTTGAGCAAAATGTGACTTTCTCTTGTTAGCTTTTCAGGAGGCGATGAAAAACAAGAGTCCAGGAGACTTGATTTAGTTGCGTATGGTTACTTTAATTCTGACTCAAGCAGATGCAGATACAGGTCATCATTGTGTTGCCTCCTCTTCAACACAGTCTCTAACACCGTCTCACTCAAACCGTCTCTATCAAACCGTCTCTCTAGTACAGTGAAAAGGAGGTTTACGTCTCACTCAAACCGTCTCTATCAAACCGTCTCTCTAGTACAGTGAAAGCAGGAGGTTTAAATACTACCATCTTGACATAGCATCCTTTGTTTTACAGCACCTGGTGTTTATCATGTGACTAACAGTATGTTTTCAGTACAATGGCCTGCACCTTCACGAGTTAACCATGTACCCAGCAGAATGGTCATCCAAACAATAGTAGGTGTTGTCCAGAGTGCTTTAAGTTTAAACACATGGTCAGCAGGATGGTCTTCAGTACAAATAGTAGCATTGTCAAGAATGCTATGAGTTTAAACACCTAATAAGCAGGATGCCCTTCAGTACAAGGACAGCTGGTTACACGTTTAACCCATGTGACAACCACATATTCACCAGTCTCTTCAACGCTACCCCCGTAACCTTACTAACACACAGATGACACATAAAACAATGAAATTCTACAAAGATATTTCTCACACTCTGTTCTAGATATTTTGTGTAAGTCGCTCTTAAGGTGAAAAAAGTATCGTCCAGTCATAATAATTGTCGTTAAATCCCTGTGTAATTAGGAAAAGTTCTTTTTTCACACAGAAAACGCTGTGTTCCACCTTGTGATGTCATACAGAAAGTGTTTTTTAAACTCTATACAGGTTCACTAGAATCATTTGGATCATTTCGGCCTTCAGAATTTCCAATCTACTCTGAACAAAACGTAAAAAGGAGCTGTTATCTTGAACACTTCATGACATCACAAGGTGGAACGGAGCATTTTGAGCTTTAGAGACAGACTAATAATGCGGGTTTCTTCAAACATCTGCGAATGAAACAAAACTCCAAGTACATTTTGGGGGAGGAAACCTTTAAGTTTAAACACATGGTCAGCAGGATGGTCTTCAGTACAAATAGTAGCATTGTCAAGAATGCTATGAGTTTAAACACCTAATAAGCAGGATGCCCTTCAGTACAAGGACAGCTGGTTACACGTTTAACCCATGTGACAACCACATATTCACCAGTCTCTTCAACGCTACCCCCGTAACCTTACTAACACACAGATGACACATAAAACAATGAAATTCTACAAAGATATTTCTCACACTCTGTTCTAGATATTTTGTGTAAGTCGCTCTTAAGGTGAAAAAAGTATCGTCCAGTCATAATAATTGTCGTTAAATCCCTGTGTAATTAGGAAAAGTTCTTTTTTCACACAGAAAACGCTGTGTTCCACCTTGTGATGTCATACAGAAAGTGTTTTTTAAACTCTATACAGGTTCACTAGAATCATTTGGATCATTTCGGCCTTCAGAATTTCCAATCTCTACTGAACAAAACGTAAAAAGGAGCTGTTATCTTGAACACTTCATGACATCACAAGGTGGAACGGAGCATTTTGAGCTTTAGAGACAGACTAATAATGCGGGTTTCTTCAAACATCTGCGAATGAAACAAAACTCCAAGTACATTTTGGGGGAGGAAACAACGTTATTATTGCTTAAACATCACAAGATTCAGTTTTGCGTAATAAAGGACCTTTAAAAACCTGGCGTTAGTGAACAGCTCTTTACTTCCGCCTACAACGCACTCCTGTATTTACAGAGTGGAAGTGGGAGACATAAACACTCACTGTCACAGAATGGGGGGTCTGCAGCGATGGTGGTCTCCTCGCAGGAAAATAAATGATGTAGTGGTTGAACAATTTAATCGCTTCTCTTCCTGGTGAAACCCCAGGCTAAACGCCGTATATAATATGAATGAGTGATAGCAAAAGAAGACTGTTAAACGTGTCATCCACTCGTCCATGCCAAACACATGCACGCCAAGATTAAAGCCAGTCTGATGGAAAGGTTTTGAAATTGTCGGTAATGGCCTCCACCAGGAACAGGCCCGACGTGGAGGTTCGAGGAAAACTGTGATTCTATTAAAAACGTTCTATGCACAGGTCGGTAATGCTACAGGCATGTGGAATAATAATTATCTTTGCAGTGTTGTTGCTGCTTTGAAATTTTAATGTGAGGGGCTAGCACGTACCAAGCATCACAAGATTTTGGGTGATTTTGGGTGTTTGTGGGGTGAAAGGTAAATACAATGGTGGCATAGTTGTAGATTGTGAGACTGCATTACCTTAAAGATAAAAAAAAAAAGAGTATATAATAAGAATAAAATGTTTGCAACGATCCAAACTGATCCTTGACTTTCCTAATTCTTCATCTGGATGAGTTTCTAGTAGCGCTGTGCATTGCCTTATAGGAGTAGTTTGGGTTTTTTGACGTGAATCTGTATGGCAGTGTGGTGCATAAACTTTGACTTACCCCCGAGTTCTTGCCCGGTTTTGGTGCTGTCAAAAGTAGTTCCGGCAGGTTGGCTGGGGTCACGGAATTAAAGTGTTTTTCTTCTCAAAACTATATGTGTTCAAAAGAGTGATACATTTGTGGCACAAAACTGTTATCGACGAAAAAGTCAGACCTCATAATCGCTTGGTGCTATTTTCTCTCTGTATCACTGCCTGCTGCTGCAAGCTAAGAGCTGCGCACGAATCCAACACTTTTTTGAGTTGTTTTGCAGAGTTTATGTGCTCAAACCGACGACGCCGTGACGCAAGAAAGCTAACATGAGAGAGCTAACATGAGAGAGCTAACGTGAGATCTAATGTGAGTGAGCGATAAGTATATAAACTTGTGCAATTTAACGGTGTCACAGTCAGACATGTTGTCATTAACTTGCAGCGCAGTGATACGAAGAGAGAAAGAAAATAGCACCAAGCAATTATGAGGTCTGACTTTTTCGTCGACAACGGTTTTGTGATGCAAATGTATCTCTCTTTTGAACACATATTGTTCTGAGAAGAAAAACGCTCTATTTTCTATTTTCATCAGCACCAAAACCGGGCGAGACCTCGGCTCACAGGACGCTGTCGGGGGTAAGTCAGTGTTTATGCACCACGCTGATGACGGAGATGACGTACAGATCCATGTCAAAAAAACCAAACTATCTCTTTAAGTCTGACATTATAGTACATGATTCGATATGTCATAATATATCCTGGTACTAAAACACAGGACTATATTTTACGATTTATCAGTAATTACTTTTACTAATACAGCCAACTGCTTCTTTACAAGAATACAACAATGAAATATAATTTATAAAAATGTTTAAATCATCAGAACAGTGAGTGTAACTAATTAATTTTGTGAAAAAATATTTTAAAAATCAATTTGGATGCATTTTGAATTGAATTGAGAATTGTGCAATGAAGTATCACTCCTAGTTACACCCGTAGTTTTCTAAGCATGATTCACACAAGGGAAAAGTGGAGTCGAAATATCCAATCTGATTTCATTGACATTCCCTGGGGGTGTGATGCTAACCAAAGGCTCTTTTCTGTCTGGTGCTTTATTAAACTTAATTTAAACTTTATTTGAACACAACCCAAGAATCCAGTAACAGTACTTAACTGCAACTACTATAAATGACCTGATTTGTGATGCTAAATGTCTCTCGCACATAAAATTACCACCACAGGCCATCTAGAATTATCCAACAGTTTTTAGTTTTTTTGTTTTTTTTTTGTTTTCCGACAATCATAAAACTTCTTCAATAATAATAAGAATATATTTTATTAAAACATACAGTTAAAAACATACAGTGGGGGACAGTATTTTAATTGATTGATTGTATTTAGTATTGTATTTAAACAGCATTTTAATTGATTGTATTGATCTCCATTAGCTTGTGTGCATTGTGTTTCCATGGTAACTCCAAAACATTCCGCCATAGACATATACGTAGAACACCCCTGCGAAGTACCAATTGCAGTATTTTTGCCGTCTTAAACCTGTATTCTAAGCTCAAATCAAAGCACACGACTTCTGCACACTCACGAGATGCATATATTTTTTTACACAGTGCCTCATTTTGACTGACAGCTGTGCCTAAAATATGTTAAAAGCAGTGCACCGTGTCACATCCCCAAACCGTTGTGAGTACACTTTTGTTTTTCAGACACTTTTGACAGAATCGGGTTGGATCCGTCAATAACGTAAACTGAGCTACGTTGATTTTGATGTCGCTTCACCTCAACTTCAACAGAGACAAACTCGTGACTAGCAAAGGTCAGGAAAAATAATCCAACACGAGACCAAAATTCTAAATATTGAACGTTGCTGATTAAAACTGCAGATGTCTGGAGAAGTTTACAGTCCACCGCGGTTTCTTTCATCAATGCAACTGGCCGAGTTTGTTTTAAATTTTGCCATTTTTGTCTATTTTAGAGCTTGGCATTAAAACTACAGGGGTGTTTCATTGTAGTCGGGGCTGCCATGATTTTCCGGTCCAAAGACTTTATTGGACGGGGCAGTCGGACAGTAACAGATGTCGTTTCCACAAACTAAAACTACAAATGAAGTTCCACAGTAGTGATACTTTGCAGCTGACAGTGAGAAGATCCCCTTTTTGAAATTAGACTTTCATCTGAGCTTAATTTTAACACAAACTGACTAGAAAGAGCTGATTTGATTGGAACTGATTTGTGTGCTTACAATATGTCTCATACATACAGTTACAGTCACACTTTAGCCAGTATTAGCCCACAGTTTTTCAGTTAGTTACTCTCCTTTTTAAATGATTAACGCTTGTAATGATCACAGAGATTTGCCACAATTTACACAATTATATTTAGATATTTATATTCTGCAAAATAAAGGTGTTTTCTTTTCATTTTGTTTGTCATATATTTCTCTGAGGTCACCGGTATTGATAAAATTGTGGAAAGAGCTCGTTAACAAGTACATTTATATAAACTTCTTGTCTCATTTACACCTCACGACTCGCTTACATAATATTGGAGACAGTGGATTTTTTTGTTTTTTCTGTTATTTATTTAAGGGATGTGGGTGTATTTTACTTTGGCTAAACAAACGATAAATGACAGTAAGTATTTACTTTTGGCAGGTATCAAATTACTCCAACATTTGCCGTGTTTTGTATAAAATTGGAACAAATTTTTGGAAAAATGTGATGAGACATGGGACATGGGGCTCAAAGTCAGTAGTACTTTTGGTGTGGTATAATCTTGCTGAAGTACCGTATATTTGGGACTATAAGGCTCATTGGATTATAAGACACTATATCAATGAATGGGTTTATTTTCATACATAAGGCACATCGGGTAATAAGGCACAAGGACGATTTACGCTTCATAAGAACTTTGTTTTTGCACCAGGGCTGCTGCCGGCTCCCGTCGGGCAGTTCTTGCAGCTTGTTCTCGACACCTCAGCTTCTGTCTGACATCTTTGCTCTGATCTGATAAATTTGTAATGCACAGCCTATAAAATAATAGTGCGGCAGAGTTTGTGGGTGAAATAGTTGCTTCCGGCTTGTGGTGAGAATTTGATATAAATAAACTCAACTTTACAACATGTAAACCATAATCACTATAGAGGCGCATCAGTCTGACAGTATAATTCAGCTTTGCGCACATTTGTTTACAGGAACTTAAAACCACACGGCTCCTTTGCATAAACTCTGCTCTGATGCGGTCAGCTTCTGTCCAACTAAAGGACAGTGGGATATGAGTGTTCTCTCTGTCACAGATTGATGTAGTGCTTATGGTCAGTCTGTTCTGTGCATATATCACGCTGGAGATGGTTCATGTCAAACCTTTCAGAGATTATTACCTGTGCAGGTCATGTGAGTGCAGATGGTACATGTGCAGGTTTAGCACAGGAATTTATTTCACTCTCATTTCACTCATATATGGTCACTTTACTTATGTCGGTCAGTTTACTTATGTTGGTCACGTTTTAACAGTTTTGAGCACTATGTACCACATAAAATTAGTCTGAGGTCACTAAGCACAATCAGAATCATTACATAAGTTGCATCGGATTATAAGGCGCACTGTCTAAATTAAATGATTTTAAGTGTGCCTTATAGTCCAAAAAATACAGTACAGATATATTGTAAAAGCAGCTCTTAGCGTTAAAACGTATCTGCATCTATAAAGCATTTTATCGTCCACGAACCAGGAAGTGTGCCAGGTGACTAATTAGCATGCCAGTTGTTGTTAGCATTGGTTTGATGGCAAAACTTCAGACTGAAATGTGTTATACAGCGGGTAGCACATCTGCAAATGTATAATTTCTTTCTAATTTCCTGTATTTTTTGTTTATTCATTCTAAAATTCATTGCAGTCACATTAAATCCCTTATGAAACGTCCATAGAATAAAACAATCAGTATGCAAAACTTTACTAAATGACTTAAATCAGGCAAAGTTTATTATGTCTACCTGTATTTCCAACTATAAAACATCGACATACATTTATCTACACAATTAAAAACATATGGCTGGATATATTACCACACTGATGAGGCAAAAACAATTAAAAATCATTTCAATTTTAAAAGATAAGATGCTTGTTTAGCTCTTCACAGCAACCTTTCATTAATCAGTGATGGGAAGAATCCTTTTAAAATGCATTTAGCTGCAGAATAAGTATTTTGTAATGGATTCTGATTAATGGTCCAGTATTCTGGATACTTTTGCATCAATACTTTTACTGTTTATTCTGCATTTCCTATCACAAATCACACTATAGGAGCAATCTTTTAAATTTTCCGACGAATTTTGTGACATTTGAACCTTAAATTGTGTGATCAAGTACTCCTATGATTTTAGGACAGTAACTATATTCCGAATACCACCAAATGTAAAAGTAACTACACCGGAATACTCCAAATTTGTGTTTTTGGTCCGTGTATTCAGTTACTTCCCAAAAGTGTCCATAATGCACTTTCAAGGTAGTTTGCCTATATCATTTATTTTGCAGGTTACACCAAAAATACCGTGACCTAACATTGTGCGTGGCTCCCTGGGACTTTGCCCACCACCTGCGCCTCCTTTTCGGGGTCACTATAGACTCCGGCCTGACATGCTGTGCCCCATTAGAACGGCGCTGTACTGGGCCGGGCCATGGGAACGGAGCAGCCAGTCGACCGTCACGGAGACGCCGAGCCTGACGGGAGACCGACTATCAGAGCTCGTCAGACGCTAAATGACAGATAACCCCTCTCTCCCTCCCGTTTTCTTCCATCTCTCTGTTTTCTGATCTTTTTGTCTGGGTCTCCTCTTTCCTTACGTCTGGACCCCCCCCTCCTCTTTTTCTCTCTTGTGCAGCTCGTCTCTTTGAGCTTTTATCTTTTGGGTTTTTTGTCTGGTTCTCTCGGTTTTAAATCCCCCAGAATTCATCTCTGTGTCTGTCCGTCAGGTGCTGTGGCGTGAACTGACAGCTCTGTGGATAGATGGGCCAGAATGGGCTGTGCTGGTGACTTATTCAGTGGAGATGGGGTTGGAAATGCTCTAACTGGTGTAGGTTCTATAGAAAAGTGCTTCATTTTACATCATATATACAGTAGTTGTACCAAAAAATCACTAAGATATATTTTAAAACTGCATCTTAGCCTGATTTTCTCCATTGCTATGACTCAAACCACACCAGGACAAGTTACAGGTCGGATCTGTGGAGAGGCGACCCCGCTCACAGTCAGAATGTTTGTTTTTCAAGGAATTTTTGAGCTATAAAACCACAAGTAATTTGGTAATTTGGAACATTTGAAGCAGAGCAATGGCATCTCCATGGAAACAAGAAAGTGACATAGTACTGTTACATAGAACTGTTTTTGGTAGTGATTGGGAGAAAGTATTTTAATACTGGCGAGGAATCAAAAAGTATTGATTCTTACGCAAAACTATCTTCTTCTAAAACACATGATTGAGTAACAATTTATTATCAGTTTGTCTCCAAAGCTCAAAACGCTCTGTTCCACCTTGTGATGTCATGAAGTAGTAGTTTTCAAAGTAAAAGCTACCGTTTACTTTTAGTTCAGAAGAGATCAGCAATTCCAGGTCTGAGAGGATCCACATTTTAATGCAGGTGTATGAAGTAAGAGCTACCGTTTACTTTTAGTTAAGAAGAAATCAGCAATTCCAGATCTGAGAAGATCCAAATTTTAATGCAGGTTTATGATGGATTTTAAAAACACATTGGAGCATTTCCTGTATTACTACGTGACATCACAAGGTGGAACGGAGTGTTTTAAGTCTGAGAGAAGAACTTTATGCAGGATTTATGTGTTAAAACTTGTGTCAATGAAGGAAAACACAACTCCTGATTTGTTTTTGATGAGAAAATCTAACATAGATCAGAACCTGGCGTAATATGGACCCTTTATTGATGTTTTTAAGACAGTAATAATCAATAATAACATCTTTAACTTCAACTTCAAGTCACTTTAAGGTAAAGGAAGTACCGCATTTACATTTGATTAAGGTCTTGGTTGTGCTTTTCTGATTGCTCATAAAAAGGCCATTAAAAAATTATAAAAGTAGCCTAGTCATTAACACTTGACATTATAAAGTCACCTTTATGTAATTATAGTCTCTAATTACTAAATGTCAATATCCAGTTCAATTATGAGTACCCATAGGAAGCCCCATTACTAAAAGGAGCCTTCATCATCAAGTTTCATGTATCCCCAGGTGTACTGCGTATTTCAGACGTGTTTTGTTTGCGTTGTCCTTGGATCAGCGCGTCCTTTTTTACGTTTTCCTAAAAAAGCAGGAAGCGACAGATGCCACAAGGACAAATAGGGAAGGCCTACTGTGCCATCTAAAAACGGCAAAGATATAAATGCAACATAAACGCCAGATGATGAGACAGATATGAGGTCAGTGCACAGTCTGTTACTGAGACCTCATTGTTTCAGTTACACTCAGACTGTAAGTACATTCTCAGTTAAAAAAAAAATAAAAAAAATAGTAAAGGCACTGTACTTGCTTTTTCCCCATGTATTTGAGCAAAGTTTGACCTGCCCCAGTACAGTACAGTACAAATGTATTCTGCTATGTACTGTCTGCATCTAATTTTAAAGCTGGAAGAGTGTGATAGCATGCTAGTTATTTTTACCATTACCATCAAAATAAGTGAGTTGGTTCCAACACCACAGTTCTGCTCCTACTGTAGTAATACTATATTTTACAGGTAACAGTACTCTTAGTTGAGCTGGCCACTCTCTTCAGTGTGAATTGACAAGTTTTCTCTCAGTAGCGTTGAAATTATTTGAACATTTGTTTCCTGCACAGCTCCAGATCACAGATTCTACTGTACATACACTATATTACCAAAAGTATTGGCTCACCTGCCTTTACTCATACTATGAACTGAAGTGCCATCCCATTGCTCACCCATAGAGTTCAGTATGATGTGGGTCCACCTTTTGCAGCTATTACAGCTTCAACTCTTCTGGGAAGACTGTCCACAAGGTTGAAGAGAGTGTTTATAGGAATTTTTGACCATTCTTTTATATTTATACATCTGTGGCCAGGCCGAGTGATTAGGACACCTGATTCTGATCATTTGAATGGCTGAGCGAATACTTTTGGTAATATAGTGTATAAATGGACATAACCCTGACCGAATAGGAAGTGTTCATGGGGGCTCCTCTGGCTCCATTGACTGTTTCCAATTCACTTAACATTAAAAGATTGTGGCAACTCTCTTTGTAACTCCTGCATTGAGCCTGGTTACTTTGGTCTTAAAATATTTGTGTCACTCTTCATGATACTGGTGTGTTTATTTAGCTATTTTGTCCATAAATAAATTGCTCTTCCTAATATGTTACTCGGGTTTATCCTGCAAAGTTTGGTCAGCCTTTTGAGCCTTTTTTAAACTGATGTCTTTTTCTTCTAATTGCATTAAAGTACACTATTTAAAATACCTCGAAAACATACGTTCTTACAGTAACATCTGACCTGGTTTGGGCGGCATCCTCTACTTTTTCCCATGGTTATAGCCTTGATAAGTTTAATGACATGGACAAATAATATAATCTCCATGGAGACAGGTGGACACTGCACGTGAAAAGTAAAAAAAGGAGTCCAGATTTTTCCATTTTCTTGAACATAAGTTGTAGTTTCCCTGAATATTCTGTGTTGTACTGGTACTTTTACATGAGCACAATTTGTCGGCGAAACTACCGACCAATGCTTTTACCAAGATAAGGTAAAACTAACAGCAGAAAAATAAAAAATAAAATCCCCACTATTTACATCTTGTGGCGTTCAGTGTTGCGTTAAGTGTGAAGCTGTAAAAACCGTTGGGTCGCGCTTATAGCAAAGAGAGTTGGGAATAAATGAGGTTTGCTTGGTCATGTATGGTGTGATTGTGAAAGCAGCTAAATCAGCAGCCCCAGTCCCCTATGGCGACGCAGAAGTGCCGTAAAGAACACTGTAGCCTACTTCTGAAATTAATGGCTCCTTTTAGCTGGAACAAGACGTGAGCATTCTTGCTTCACAGATGTTTGTCCGCTCGGATATGTAAAGGGAGGAGACGCTAAATATAAACGCAGCCTGGCAAAGAAGAGTGATTATCTGTATGTGCACGTTACACGGACATGTTGTCGGTGAAACGAGATGGTGAGAAAGTTTTTTACAAGCCTGTACCTGTGTTTTTTTCCATGCATTGGAAATGTGTCTCGTCTAAATGGACAAACTGTAGCTAACTCGCCAATTAGGAGGTGTTCATGTTCATGTTCATGTTCATGTTCCGGCTCCTTCAATTCTGTTTCCAGTTCACCACAGTGTGACATGAAACAGATCTACATTGGATTTGTTCAATTACAGGTGGTTTAAATCCTCAAAAACACCTAGAAAAACAAGCTTTGGTCTCCATGATCCTCCAAAACAATACTGCGAAACATTCTAGACAAAAGAAATAACATCTTGCTGAAGGAAAGTGTGGCAGTTCGAGGGGGTGTAGACAATTTAGACTACCGTATTTTTGGGGCTATAAAGTGCACTGGATTATAAGGCGCAGTATCAAATAATATGTCAGTTGTGTCATTGTCCACACATAAGGAGCATCGGATTATAAGGCACAATAAGAGAAACAAAACGCGTGTCGGATAAATCGAACTTTATTCAGGTCATTTACAATAACTCTCAGTTGTAGCTAACACAAAAATACAAGTTTAACAGTTGGTGATTTGGGCATCAAACATGCCCGGATCCCTCTCAACATTGTTCAGTTTTAACACTAAAATACAAAACCTGAAATCTGCATGGTAATGGTGGCATTTTGGGTCCTTGTACAGCACACGGCAGAACTACCGGTATGTTGCACAGTCGCCCTATATGTGGCCAACATATTACTCCTCCTGACTCGCCCACTAATACGTTATTAGACTAATGTGGACAACATCAAATCGGTTGGAGGTTAAACACAACCAAAGGTCATACATAAGGCCACTGGATTATAAGGCCACTGTTGATTTTTGAGAAAATGTCATGATTTTAGATGCGCCTTATAGTCCGAAAAATACGGTAGTAGCAGAAATAGTATTTGGGGAAATAGACTCTATGTATAAGGGACCGGTTCATTGTCGAGTCATAAATGTCATCTATGAAAAATGTGTTATTTATTACACAAAGTTTTACACAAAGTACAAAGTTTTGCATATTTAGGTCGTCATACTGTTTATCATTTGAATATAATAAAGAAAACATTTCAAAGTATTTATGAAGTCAGTAAATCGTGTTTATTTATGAAGTAAGTAAACCAAGTACAGGCAGAATAAAGTTGTTTTACAAAGGAGATAAGTAATAAGATCAGGATACTCCATGTCGGGCAAATTTCAAAGATCCGTAACAGATTTAAGTCCATAAAAAACAACTTGTGGTACAACATAAGAGTCAGAGATACCGATATGACTGGAATCCCTCTATAGTCCACCTGCAGGCTATAATGGCACAAAAGTGTTTGAGGGACCCTCCGCCAGAAAAGTTACACAATGAAACCTGCTCTATATGATCCTGGAGTCTTTATTTCGCTGTTCTATACGTAAATAAATTCCTCTTTATAGTATAGACCTGGCTCCAAATTCACTCCTATAACTGCTTGCCTCAGTGAGCTTCATTTGACTGGAGTTCAACATTATGGATGTCCACTTCTTTAAACAGTCTACAGTACAGATCTATTGCCTCAGTTCTACAGTCCCTTCTTTTCGATTCGAGTAAAACCTTGAACTGGACGATAGAGCGTGAAAAAATTTCGTCCAAACTTGAAACGGTCCAACCACGGAAACAAATTTGTACCTTGTGTCTCTCAGATGAGGAAGCCGTCTCTTTTCTTAAGTTCTTATATCATTCAGAACAAAACCGAACTTCTTTGACACAATAAAAGTAACAGTTTGGGGCTTCGATTGTTCCAGGATTCGTTTTCGTGGTGATTGGGCTTTGCAGGACTTTAGGACATGGAACAAATGCATAAAAGTCGTGCATACATTGAGTGAAAACGATGATTGAACGGAGAACTCTAAAGGCCGATATTCCCTCCCAAAACAACGGTATCCATATGTTTAGGTTTGATTTTTGACGATGTCTTTTCATAAAATGTCATTCTTTGTCGCAGTCTCACCCGCTTTCTTCTTTTGCATGTCTTTATTTTTATGCTTAAATGTAGCCAGCCCAGAACAAGCAACTAAATCAGAGCACAAAAGCTTTTATTTCAAAAGATTATGCCATTAAAACGATCAAAACAGTAACAATAGAAACTAACAGCATAACTCCGTACGCTTTTGTAGCAGATCTGAGATTCTGTCAGCGCTCGCACGGCTCCACTTCAGATAAATTATTCAACTTTTTCACTTTTTTTCCGCGGTCGACCTCCTCCTGCTGCGGATGTAAATGCGTGAAGATTAAAAGGCGAGGAATGTTTCACACTAAAGCATTAAGCGTGGACGTCCGTGACCAAGTCGAGCAAATGACCAAAGCAGTTACAGGTCAGATCTGTGGAGAGGAAATCGCAGTAAGAGTCCATATTTTGAAAAAAGATGTATTTTATAAGCAGCTTTTACAATATCTACTGTTTGCATCCAATAATAAAGTGTTTTCTCTCTCTTTTGAAACAGGAAGTGTGCTGTTTGCATGCTAATATTTGTTAGCTTTAATACCGCGTGTTATGTACTGTTTGCAGACTCTTGAAAACTCTTGTGCTGTTTAAATCCATTTTGTGTTTTTTTCTTGAGTTCAGACCATCTAAAACCATTTTGGGTAGTTATTGCTAATGTGTGCGTCGTGTCACCATGGTAACCGCTGCACATTCCGGCGTAGAAGTACACGGAAATACACCCCAGCGCGACGAAACTTCAACTACATCTATTAAATAACCCATGTATAGAAATGTCACGTAAACAAGCAGATGAATTCCCAGTTCGTCCTGTCGCTAATGGATTTGCTTCTGTCACGTGTTTGTTCTTTCAGTCGGTTACGTAAGACGTTCAAACAGAGCGTCTCTTCACAGTCGGCAGGCTTTAGAATAAGGACCCCCCGCCGCTTGTGCATAATTCCAGGTGGTAGTCTGGAGCGGAAAGCAAAACAGCAAATATGTAAATGGAAAAAGCTGCCAATAGGTATCTGAGAAGGGACGAGCAAGCAAGAGAACTTATTATTTCTGTTGCTAGAAAGCTGTGTGAAGATGGGGATTGGAGCAAAGTGAATTGTAAATGTGATGCGGTGTCAAATAAGCCAAGAAGCAATGAAGGAAGTCGCAATATTTTTTTTCAATTTCACGTTGATTGACACCATGACCTAACAGTGAAATCCATTATTGTCTTTTTATTGAATTTCCATTCCTCAAGTCTCACACACGTGGGTCATTATGTTATAATGTTTTACAATCTCAATATTCATGTAAAAGGACTTAATAAAAGAAGCAAGGCCGTTTACTTCTGTGTTATTAAACCAAGGTGGGAGCTGATGTCGCTGTAAATGTTGTTACAACAAAGATGGATAACTGCATCATGAGAGTTGCGATAATTCTTTTCATTAGTACCAAAATGATTACACAAATGCTGCTTAATCCTCTGTGTATCACTAATTATGAAAATTAAACTGAAGAAGTACATACAGAGCAGTGGCTGTATGTTTGTGGCAGTAAAAATGGGGATTGATCAGCCACTTGGTGTCTTAAAATACACAGCAAAAACTGGAGGGTTAAAATTTAAGGGTAAAATATTTTGGAGTTGACGAAGAGTGTTTTTTTTAAATATTTGAAAGTTAAAAGTGGGTTCAAGTTGGGAGTTCATATGGTTGAAGTTAATTCAACTTTCACTAGTGTTAATTTGGCACCTCCACCACTTCAAACTCCTGTGGCACCAGTTTGAACCAGTGCTGTACATAATTTCATCTTAAATTAACTAAAATGTAAAGTGTAAAAAATAAAACACCTCAGTGTGTTGTTTAGCTTAAAAAGCATAACCCTACATAGTGTTAAAAACATTGACATAATTCTTGATTTAAACCATTAAACTGTTAAATAAGAACTTTGATCCAGTGTTAAATAATTAATAATTCCAAAAATACTAAATAAACTCCAAAGAAGACTGGACTCACATAAACTCTGAGAAAGTGTCAAAATGTTCTGTGAGAGGCAATTTTAACACTCCACTTTTAGCTGTATAATAAATTAAAAACTGCTCAAACATGCATGAATCAGTCAAATGCAACTTTGAGGAGGGAAACATGGTTAAAAGCTCTGAAAAGTCAATTTTGCATAATAACTGTGTTTTAATGCCTTTAATATAAAAATGTTTACTTAGAACTCAATAAGTCAGGCTCTGAGGTCGATGAGAAACATTGACAAAAACAAAATGGCTCTTGGCAGATTTGTAGTGCATCAGTTTATAATGAAGCATCCAATAAACTGCGACTATTTATTCCTGATTTATTTGCAGTGCCTGTATAAGAACTAGAAATAGATAGAATTAAGGCTGTTCCAGGTTTGACGCATCTACTAAACTGAAAATGAGTTCCTGGTCACATTTAGTCCAACATAAAGTCTGTTGTATAGATTCTGAAAATGTACCAAGCGCGGCACAGCTTGTATTTAATTTATTGACGGTACAAAACGTTGAACAAAGCTCCCAAAAAGTGGGACAAGTATTGAGAGAGAACATAGAGTGGATGTGTCAGAGAGAAAAGGGGGAAAGATTTT
>JACN01001792.1:0-18292 GCA_000787155.1 Scartelaos histophorus | reverse complement strand
TTTGTCAGGGTTTAGTCCTGGTTTAGAATTGGGGTGGACGCACAAACAAATTTTCCCCAACTTTTTCATTCATTTATCCTTTATAGTGCCTTATTTCACTCTTAAAACTCTTATATTACACAAACTGAACTCTGAGCTTTAGGCCGTGTTACCTCATCGAAAACACACCTGGAGTTGTTTTTTGTTTCATTCACACGTTTGAGTAAGTCTGCCTACATCTCCAAAGATCAAAATGCTCCCTTCACCTTGTGATGTCATTAAGTGGTCGTTGTATGGAGGATTTTTTTTAGCGTGTTGTCAATGAAAGTTGAAAATAGATGATAGATTATTTGATTTGACATCTGTCTCTTGCTATCTTTTTTTGCGACTTAATTTAGAATGTATTATTGCTATTTATATTTTTACTCTTTGTTATTATAATATACTGTGAGTTGTGAGCTACTGTGCGTAAAATAATGCCCCTTCTGTAAATAAAATCCATCAGCTGTGGACGTGGTGGGGCTAGCTAAACATTAGTCAATAGATAACAGGGCTTCCTCATGATCTGTTTATTGATTGTTTGAGTTTAGTTCCCATTTAGACCTGTTTTGTACAAATTTCCAACTTGATTTTAATACTAAGAAACAGACTAAATCCTCAGTACTGATTCCGATCAGGGAGGTTCCATGGGCGTTGACTCGACTTTTAGAGGATCTAGTTTTGATAATATCATTAGTATCTCATTTTCAACATTTTTGGCAGTCCTCTCTTTATGCGCTGATCAAATCCTGGTTTAGACCCGTTGTAGTTTTCTTTTTTAGTTCATTTTTGCTTATTCAGTGAGTAGTGGTATTGGTTTAAATCCTGGTTTAGTCCTGGTTCTGTCCTGGTTTAGCCCTTAGTGTACTCCTTGATTTAGTCCTTGTATAGTCCTGGTTTAAATATCTTTTAGTCCTGGTTTAGTCCCTGTATTGTCCTTGCTTAGATCTCTTTTAGTCCTTGGTTTAGCTCTGGTTTAGCCCTAGTTTAGCCCTGGTTTAGCCCTGGTTTAGTGCTGGTTAAGTTCCTGTAGCGTCCTAGTTTAGATCTCATCCAGACCTGGTTCTATTCTGGTTTAGTTCTTGGTTTAGTCCTAGTTTAGCCCTGGTTTAGCGCTGGTTAAATTCCAGTAGAATCCTAGTTTAGATCTCGTTCAGCCCTGGTTCTGTTCCGGTTTAGTCCCAGTTTAGTCCTAGTTCAGCCTTAGTTCTGTTCTGGTTTAGCCCTGGTTTGGCTCTAGTTTAGTCCTGGTTTAGCCCTAGTTTAGTCCTGGTTTAGCCCTAGTTTAGTGCTGGTTTAGTTCCTGTAGAGTCCTATTAGATCTCACATCCAGACCTGATTCTATTCTGGTTTAGTTCTTGGTTTAGTCCTAGTTTAGCCCTGGTTTAGCGCTGGTTAAATTCCAGTAGAATCCTAGTTTAGATCTCGTTCAGCCCTGGTTCTGTTCCGGTTTAGTCCCAGTTTAGTCCTAGTTCAGCCTTAGTTCTGTTCTGGTTTAGCCCTGGTTTGGCTCTAGTTTAGTCCTGGTTTAGCCCTAGTTTAGTCCTGGTTTAGCCCTAGTTTAGTGCTGGTTTAGTTCCTGTAGAGTCCTAGTTTAGATCTCATCCAGACCTGATTCTATTCTGGTTTAGTTCTTGGTTTAGTCCTAGTTTAGCCCTGGTTTAGCGCTGGTTAAATTCCAGTAGAATCCTAGTTTAGATCTCGTTCAGCCCTGGTTCTGTTCCGGTTTAATCCTAGTTTAGTCCTGGTTTAGCCCTAGTTTAGTCCCGGTTTAGCCCTGGTTTAGTGCTGGTTTAGTTCCTGTAGAGTCCTAATTTAGATCTCATCCAGACCTGGTTCTATTCTGACTTAGTCCCAGTTTAGTCCCGGTTTATTCCTGGTGTAATCCTGGTTCAGCGCTGGTTCTGTTCCGGTTTAATCCTGGTTTCTTCCTGATTCAGCCTCGGTTCTGTCCTGGTTTAGCCTTCTTTTAGTCATTTGTTTAAGAATTGCTGTTTTGTCTGAGCGTTTCTGACGTCACTTTGTGTTTACAACATTTTAAATTCTCCATAATGAAGTTAGGAGCATGGGATCCCAATTTACTCTGACTCACTGGACTGAAAACACACCACTGGCCTCCACCAACCGAGCACCGGGAAACAGGAAGTCCTCAAGAACATTTTACTTCTCAGCTGTTTTATTTAACAACTTTTTAGTCGCTGTGATTTGTTCCCAGTTAAGACCCTTGTTAGTCTTGGTTTAGTCCCGACTTAGACAGTACCTATAGGCTGAGCAGATGGTGTGAAAAATGACGCTGCGATGGTATTTCACGAGAAACAGTCACATAGTTCTGCTGCTGGAGGAATTCTACGCTAACACTGCAGAAACCGACTGTTCTAATGTAACGCTCATTTATTTCATTTGAGGGAGAACGATTCTGCAAAATGGACTTTTTAAAACGCTACAGCTGTTTCTGCTTCTCATTTGTGGTTCAGTCATGGTTTAGTCTTGGTTTAGCCCTGATTCTGTCCTAGTTTAACCCTGGTTTAGTCCTGGTCTGGTGCTGGTTCAGTCCTGGTTTAGCCCTGATCAAATCCTGGTTTAGCCCTGGTCCAGTCTTAGCTCAGTCTCAGCTTAGCCCTGGTCCTGGTTTAGCCCTGGTCCAGCCCTGGTTTAGCCCTGGTCCAGTCCTGACTCAGTCTTGTTTTAGCCCTGGTTCTGGTTTATCCCTGGTTCTTGGTCCAGTTCTGGTTTAGTCCTGGTTTAGTTCTGGTTTAGCCCTGGTCCAGCCCTGGTCCAGCCCTGGTCCAGCCCTGGTCCAGCCCTGGTCCAGCCTTGGTCTAGCAAAGTTTAGCCCTGGTCCTTTTGCCTTTTTTGTGTTTCATCTTTAATCCCTCATTTTTAAGTCACAAAATCAAGTTTGAAATGTTAGTACCGTGAGGTACTACCTCATTTTTTTCTAATTCCGACCATTTAAATAGTGTTTTTATCACTTGGCGTAGTCTGTCCTGTTGTTGACCCAGCCCTGGGTGGTACGCTCTCCTCGGTTTGGGAAACACTGTTGTAATGAATCTTACGGTAACACTCCCTTTGGAAAGTCTATACCTGTGTTTGCGTTTCTCTCAGTATTGTGAAAAAGAGCCCGTCTGGCCCTAATCCTGAGGGTGGGTCCGTCCCGGTACAGTGTAGTTTACATCGAGAGAAAGAACTTTAACTCATTAGGTTACATAATGCACAAAGAGACCTGCTTTAGTCCTGGTTTAGTTCTGCATTAGTCCTGATTTACGCCTCGCAATTTTCTGGTTTATGTTCTAATGTTGTTTCCTCATCGCAAACAGACCTGGGGTTGTGTGAGTTGATTCGTGCACAAATCTTGCATATTTAGGCCGTGTTCTTTTCTTGCATAGAAAACATTGTGTTCTACCTTGAAATGTGGTTATACAGGAAGTGCTCCATTGTGTCGTTTAGATGATTTCAGCCCTGGAATTAGAAATGAAAGTAAAAAGTGCATCTGTCAGCTTGAAAACGACCATTAAATCACATCACAAGGAGGTCTGGGTATTTTGTAGTATTTTGTAGTATTTTGTAGTATCTTGTATTTTGAGGAGATGTAGACAGACTAATAATAAAGTATTAATTAAGTATGTCTGAATGAAACAAAACTCAACAAGGTGGTTCTGCTTTGGATCTGAGGGACTTGGTTTAGATCTTGGTTTTTAGACATTGTTCATTATTGCCCTGGTTTGGTTCTATTATATTTACAGTAAGTGCAAGTTTTCTATAGGGAACTTAAATATTATAGAAAGCAACAAAAGTAATATTTAGTTTTAATTTGGGTTTGCCTTCTTTACTTTTGTAGATTCAGTTTTGTCAAGGTTTAGTCCTGGTTTAGATATTTTTTCTTCATGGTTTTAGCTCTGGCGGCTCTGGTTTGTTCCTTGTTCAGCCCAGGTTTAGTTTGTTTAGACCTGGTTTAGTCCTGGTTTAGTTTAGACTTGGTTTTGTTAGGGTATTGTGCTAGTTTAGACCTGATTTAGAGATGGTTTCTTTCTGGTTTTACACCCATTTTAGTCCTGGTTTAGTCCAGTTTTTTGTTGGGATTGAGTTTATTTAGTCCTTATTTAGTCCTATTTGTTCACAGTTAAGTCTGGATTTAAAACTGGTTTAAGTTTTTCTGGTTTAAACCCTTGTTAGTCCTGGTTTAGTTCTGGTGTATACTTGGGTTTTGTCAGGGTTTTGTCCTGGTTTAGACCTGATTCAGAGCTTGTTTCTTTCTGGTTTTACACCCATATTAGTCCTAGGTTAGTCTTTGGTTTAGACCTAGTTTAGCCATATTTGTTCCCAGTTAAGTCTGGATTTAAAACTGGTTTAGTATTTTCTGGTTTAGACCCATATTAGTCCTGGTTTAGTCCTGGTTTATGCTTAGATTTTGTTTAGTTCTGATTTAGACCTGATATAGAACTTGTTTCTTTCTGGTTTTACACCCATTTTAGTCCTGGTTTAGTCCTGTTTTTTGTTGGGATTGAGTTCAGACCTTATTTAGTCCTATTTGTTCCCAGTTAAGTCTTGATTTAAAACTGGTTTCGTTTTTTCTGGTTTAGACAAATATTAGTCCTGGTTTAGACCTGATTCAGAACTTCCTTCTTCCTGGTTTTAGCCCCATATTAGTCCTGTTTTTTGTTTTGTGTTATTTCTTGGGGGGGGTTTGGGTTCAGACCTTGTGTAGTCCTGTTTGTTCCCAGTTAAGTAAATATTTTTTTCTAGTTTCGACCCATGTTAGTCCTGGTTTAGTCCTTGGGTTCTGTGAGAGTTTAGTCTTGATTTAGACTTGATTTAGAACTTAAGGACATGGAGACAAGTCTGTGTGAATGAAATAAAACACAACAGGTCTAGATGAGGACTTTTAGGTTCTGCTTTGGTTCTGAGAGCGACTTCTTGGTTCAGTGTAGTTCCTGAGGTAAATATCTGTCATAGTTTTACATCAGCTAAAGCGTTTCCTAGCAATCCAGGCTGATATCTCTGTTTTTTCTGCAGAGAGATATCAGTTTGTTTCCACTTCCTCCGTCGCGTGTTGGGCCAGAACCAAATGTGATCATGTGAGATGATTGGTCACATATCATTTACAAATAATATCACGTTTCTCTCACCTTAAATGAACTGAATTTGGTGCTCACTGGTTCTGCAGGTGTACTTTATGTTTTTCTGCCCTCTATGATATTTTTTCCCCTTTTATTTCTTCTCCGTCGGCCAATCACAGCCGTCTGAACCCAGGGAGATTCACATGAGAGATTCAGATCTTCATTAAATATAAGTGTGTATTCAGACAAATTAAAGCCCCAATATGTAACTTTCCCCCTCAAAATAGACTTCTAATTATGGATGAGTTTGCTGTATTCAAAACATAGAAAAACATGTGTCCTTATACTGTAAAAGTTGTATCCTGACTCATATTTTTTTCTCCTTCTAGTTTCTATGGAAAGTATCCAACTTTCTATTTCCATGAATCATGCATGTGACTTTCCCAAGAAACTTATATAAATATAGAAAACAGAGGAAACTGTGTTGAAGTTTAAAACAGAATCCCTCCAGAGACTCAGAATCCTTCGAATTTTCTATCATCAAGAGAAAATTCTGAAAATACAGAGACTTTTTAAAATCAAATATGTGAAAACAAGGCTTTTTCAACTTAAATTTTACCACAAAATAAATGTGTTTTCCTTTTTTTAACAGTGTAAATAAGTTTAAAAGTTTAGATAATTTAAGGCCCTTGTTAACATTATGGTTTTGAGGTAAGATTGATGAAATGACCTATAGTCTATACGTCACATCTACTGTCTGTGTCCAACCAGGAGGTGAAAATAAAGATAAATCTGAGTCTAGCCGCTCATGTGGACTTGAAAGTCGTTTGTTGTACTGTTTGTTTCCTCAGTGTAGTTTACATTGGGAAATGCAGGTTTGAGCCTTTATGTAACTTCAACCCACTTAGCAAACACTCACAAATACCTGTTAAGGCCTAAAGTCCTGATTTAGTCTTGGTTCAGTCCTGATTTAGTCCATGTTTACTCCAGGTTCTTCTCTGATTTGGTCCTGGTTAAGTCCCGGTTCAGTCCCGGTTCAGTCCCGGTTCAATCCCGGTTCAGTTCAAGTTTAGTCCTGGTTCTTCTCTGATTTAGTCCTGGTTCAGTCGGGTGTTTAGTCCCTCTTCAGTTCCAGTTTGGTCCTGGGTCAGTCCTGGTTCTGTCCTGGTTCAGTATTGGCTCAGTCCTGGGTTGCTCCTGGGCCGGTCCTGGTTCGGTCCTGCTTCAGTCCTGAGCCGGTCCTGAGCCGGTCCTGTGCCGGTCCTGGGTCGGTCCTGGACCAGTCCTGGACCAGTCCTGGTTTAGTCCTAGTCCTGGCTCAGTCCTGGCTCAGTCCTGGCTCAGTCCTGGCTCAGTCCTGGCTCAGTCCCGGCTCAGTCCCGGCTCAGTCCCGGCTCAGTCCCGGCTCAGTCCCGGCTCAGTCCCGGCTCAGTCCCGGCTCAGTCCTGGCTCAGTCCTTGCTCAGTCCCGGCTCAGTCCCGGCTCAGTCCTGGCTCAGTCCTTGCTCAGTCCCGGCTCAGTCCTTGCTCAGTCCTTGCTCAGTCCTGGCTCAGTCCCGGTTCAGTCCCGGTTTCACAGCAGCAGTACAAAGCCCTGATTGATGGTGTCGACCTGTAGTAACCTGAGCCTGGCCCCGCCCCCTCGCACACACTTCCTCATTACTCTGCTTATAGTAAACACACAAGACTTTTTCATTCACACGTTTAATAATCCCACACTAATCTTCGTACTTAAAGATCCTATATTACACAGAATTGACTCTTGTGACCTTTAAATCATGTTATAATGTTTCCTCCTCAAAACTAAACTCAGAATCGTTTTATTCCATCTCCATCTATGTCTTGAAGTGGTAATTTTCAAATCAGCAGATACTTTAACCTTTTGTTTATAACTCCATACACCTTGACTACAATCATCTCTATAAACATATAAACTCTTTATGATACGGTAGAGGAGTAAACGATTTGATACCAGATACTGAATGACATGATATTGTTTAATTATTTTCGTTTTGTTATTCTTGTCATAGTAATACTTTTCCTTCGTATAAAAATTAAAATTCATGACACAGAATGATAATAGTGGAAAAGCCATAAAAAAAAGCAGAACAAGAGCAAAAAAAAAAATAAAAAAAAAAAAAAATAAAAACTTAAATTAGTAAAAAAAAAAAAAAAAAGTATGTATGCTAATTAGTGACTCTTTTTCATTTTTATTTTTATTTTTTGATCAGTCATATAATATTTTCTAATTTACATGTAATTTAAGTAATGTTAAAGGTACAAAAATCTGATTATGATCAGATTTTGGGCACAAATAGTGACAAAAATAGCTGCTTTCCTGCACAGCGCTTTAATGGTCTTTATACCATATGGTCAAAGGAAAAATATTGTATAGTTATATCTAAATCTGTATTTAGGATTGAGCCTTATTGTTTAGTGTCAACATTTTTTTAAAACATTGGCCAAATGTTGAACTAAACCTATTTTTTAAATGTTAGTATCATTATATTACAAAGCTGCAACATATAAATGGGAAAATGAACCAATATTTAGCCGTAGAAGTTATTTATTCTACCCTCTATAGCTCACATCTCACGTTATTTCATAAAAATCAGCAAAACGAAATTGTTTACAAGATAAATATTGAACCCCTCAATATATTGTTCTAGCTTTAATATACTTAAGTCAAAATGGAAATTATTAGCCTATTTGAATAGCACTAAACTTTTCGTAGGAATTTTGTTTTCACCCTTGACAAATCACAGCCTCAAACCATAAATGTAAATACTTAAGTCACTAAAACCATCATCTCTTCAGCTGAACTGTGACGAGTTAAAACCAGCCAAACCTGAACGCGCAGTCTCTCCTGACCTCTCGTCTTCTCTCTTACAGGTTTGTTTTGTCGAATCGTCTTCTGGAAGTTATCAGCCAATCACGTGTCTCATCCCAGTTTAACGCCAATTTATCGGCCAATCGGGAACGTATTATTGACCAATCGGGTGCATCGGATCTCAACAAATGGACCGATCTTCGCTTTGAACTCATCACTCACCGTTCTGTAACTGTCACAACAGAAGTGGAAACCTGAATTTTTCAAACAATTTAGAATATTTTTTGCTGTTGGCGTGTGCTTGAAATTTCTACCTCAAAGAAAACAATTTAACATTAAACATTAAAATCGCAAGTTCATTCCATCGACCAGTGGCAATGGATTACAACTTCTGAAATATTTTTGACATTTTTAAATGGATACCTTAATTTTTTTCTTGATTTGACTTGCTGTATTTTGTAGAATTTTTTGATTAATATTATACTTTTTATTCTCCTTTTTTTGTGATATTAGTAGTTTTCTCTCTGACAGTTTTGAATAATTTTTCAAAATGGCCGCCCAGGACTTGATACAGGACGATGGCGACGTGCGCATTCATGTGGAAGCTAATGTCACTACGGTGGACTCTCCCTCCCACTCCCCAGCACATCTCGCTAACGGTATAGCGGACGCTAACGCTAACACCGTCAAAGACGAGGAAAACGACGACGAGGACAATAAAATCTGCAGGTTTTTAAAAGAGAAACGTCTCATCCAAACTCTGAGCAAAGGACTCAAGCGCCACTGCGACTACGTCAAAATCACGTTACCGGATGATCGCAGTAAACGTCTGCCGAAAGAGTGGTGGAAAACGGGCGTGGCTTTTCTCTACGCTGTGTTTAACCTGGTGTTCACAACGGTGGTGATAACGGTGGTTCACGAGAGGGTCCCCGATAAATCTGTGAATCCGCCGTTGCCAGATAAGTTCTTTGATTACATCGATCGTGTGCCGTGGGCCTTCACCGTGACCGAGGTGAACGGGCTCATCCTGGTGGGACTGTGGTTACTCCAGTGGCTCTTCCTCAAGCACAAGTAAAGATTTATTTATTATCCATGTGTGTTCATGCTACAAATGTGTACTTTTGATATTGGAACTTGTATTGTGTATTTAAAGGTGTAACCTTTTGGTTGGGGATCTGTCACCTGCTTGTTTCTGTGGATATTCTACAGTATGACATTAAATAGGTCACATATACTTAGAAAAACAGGCATTCTGACTGTGAACAGGGTCGCCTCTCCACAGATCTGACCTGTAACATAACCCGGTGTAGTCTCCATGATGATAGAAATGCCCATACTGTGAAACATTCCAGACAAAATAATCCGATCTCCATAGAGAAAAGCATTTGATGGATCCTCCACCAGAAAATACAACTTTAAAGCTACCAGCGGTCAGTTTATTTTATTTTTGCACAAGTAGACTGCACTCTGTCCCATCTCCTCCCTCCTCTCACTTCAGCCCAGGGACTATACAGAAATCAGCAGTGTTGGTTCCTTTTAAACAAACTATATTGCAAATGAGTATATGTATTTTTACTGACATATCCATGTGTACATACAGCTTCATTTGTTTCTGCACAGATATGTCCAACTCCTCAACCTTATTTATACTGCTGAGCCTCCACTACCATCATTATTTATGTGACGTTTGGTTGTCTGTATTTATATTCATGAAAAATAACAACAGTGCACTATTTAAACACTGAGACGCAGGTGTGTGTTAGAACAGCACACTATCACTCAGCTCTCACAGATGCAAATCAAAACCACGTCCGAAGAAACGTGACGTATTTTTCTTAAGCGGAGCAGGTTCAGATGTTCCTCTACATGAGTAACAAACCTACACTCCCACTACTAATAAAAATGCACAAAGCTAACGTGCAGTAGCTCGGTTGGAAGAGTGTTTGTCCACTGATCCGGAGATTGGCTCCAGCTCCCACAGATGAATGCTGTTGTTGTGTCCTTGGACAAGACACTTAACCCACCTCACCTCGAGTGTCTACGTACACTGATGTATGAGTGAGTGGTTCCTTGAGTGCTTTAAATGTAGTTTGTCCGTAAAAACAATTCCTATTTTTAATGTGGAACGTGGCTCCAAATTTGCCCCAATAACGGCCTCAGTGAGCTTCATTTGACTGGATCTGAAGGCCATGGGTGACGTCACACTCACTTAGTCCACTTCTTTATACAGACTATGGTTCAGACTCACCTGGACTATTTGCTCTTCTGTTGAATTCCAGATTGTAGCTTTAACATATACAGTAAACTCTAACGTTCTACCAGTAACATGAGCTGTTACCCACAGATATTCAGGGATAGAGCCTGAAATCTGCACACAGAGAGGCTGAGGCAGTATGTTGGGATTAAATCACATTTTTGGTGTAATTTTACATTGCACAAAGTTAAAATGTGTAAATTATTACGTGAGCAAGAACGTCGCACATCGATTTCTTTAAAACGGGTGCATTGGAGGAAAGGGAGCAGACGTGAAGCAGTGAAAAATCAAACACAGTCTAACTTTCAAACTGTGAATTTCACAATTTACAAGTACTAGTTTTAGTATCAATCAGTATCTGGACTGTAGGGTAAAAAGGTCAAAGCGTGTGAAAGGGCACCACCTGCTGGCTGAAATGGGCAACAGTTTTCAGTATCTATGTAAAAATTCAAAATCTCTTTTAAAAAATGTGATTTACTTTTATATTTCAGAGCGATTGTGGGGCGGCGCTGCTTCTTCCTGATCGGGACCCTGTACATGTACCGCTGTATCACCATGTACATCACCACCCTGCCGGTGCCAGGCAAACACATGGTCTGCGCACCCAAGGTAACTGCTCTTTATGGGACTCAGTGATGTGGTCATTTGACCTGTTACACATGCCATTTTCAGCACTTTTGACCATGACATAATATATGCAAATACATGACCTGTACTTATAGTTTATTTAATTTAACAGTATCTAATGTTTTGTTTTTAGCTTTACAATGACTCCACAGGGAAGATCTGGAGAATTCTGCGGCTGATCTCAGGAGGAGGTAACTGAAATATTTTTGATCATATTTGTTTAATATTTTTCTTTGTATACTTTGTTCTATATGTATGTATGGATGCAGCATTTGTGTGTTAAACATGAGTGAATGAAACAAAACACAACTCCAGGTCTGTTTTTGAGCAAGTAACAGATATAACATGGCTTAAAATTCACCAAAGTCAAATTTTTAAGATGACTCCTCTATATTTTCGTCTTATCACAGTGCACTTGATACTTTTTCAAACTTTCAACCCTTTTCCGTTTGCAGGTTTGTCCATGACGGGCTCTCACTTGATGTGCGGGGACTTCCTGTACAGCGGACACACTGTGATGCTCACTCTGTCCTACCTCTTCATCAAAGAGTGTGAGTACAACCTGCATGTACCACTGTGTGCTATATCTAAAGAAAAGAATGAAAGAAAATCTAAAATCATTTTCTTACTTAAAGGAATTGTTTGTAAGATTTAATATTTCATAAACTGTGTCCCAGATATGAGGTATAATACAGATTTTATTCTTAATCACAAAAACACAGGGCATTATCCAATTAGAATGCACACAAGATTTGTTTAATCAGATTTTGAATTTTAAATACCATTTAATTTCTTACTTTGAACTTTTTAACTCTGAAAAATCATGTCACCTTTTAATTATCAATATTCAAGCCCAAAATTCAGGGTGAAAAATTGGCAGTGAAATTGGCTGGAAAGATCCAAAATGCCAAGGCAGAAGCAATCAATCAAAGGTGATCTGATCTAACAAGCAGGAAACAGTGCAGTGAAGTGATCTGATTGGTCAGAATTAGCCTCATTAAGACTTCATCTCTTTTATTTATTAAGTGTAAGCCCCGCCCACAGATGAGAACGACCAATAGGAAACACTCTCCTTCCTCCTCACTCCCACATCATCGATTGCTTCTGCCTTGGCATCTTGGATCTTTGCTGTGAAATTTTACACACTGAATTTTGACTGTTGAATTTGAGGACTTGAAAATATTTGTCCTAAATATTTGAAAGGTGACATTTTTACTTCAAATGTGTATAGTTTGAAAAAGTACACTTACAATTTCAGCAACTAAAACTCAGAATAAAAATAATAAGATCTTTTCTCAGAGTTAAAATATTCAAAGTGAGAAATTCAGTGGTATTTAAAATTCAAAATCATATGGGACGAATTATCTTCCAAGAGTAAATGAAATCCAGTGTTTAAACCTAACATGTATCTCTCTTATCTGAATGGTCACTCCCTAAACCCCCAGCTCACAGAGGGAAATCTGGAGGTTCTAATCTTTCACATGAGCCATGACTTGTCCATGTACTCAGAAAAATTATAAAAATTATAATATAAAATATAGGAAACAGTTATTTCTTTTTTTCTTCACTGCATAATTCCATATATTTTGCTTCATATATTTATTTATCTTCTGTATGTATCTAAAATTTAGAAAGTAGTAAAGTCAAAGAAAAAAAAAAAGACTTTTTGACAAACTTTTGACTGGTAGTGCAGCACTCACAAACCCAAACTCTAGCGAATGGAATGTGAATTGAATGTGGTCATGTTAAAGCTTCATCCCTAACTGAAGTGCCCCTGTTGCCCTGCAGACTCCCCTCGCTGGATGTGGTGGTACCACTGGGCCTGTTGGACCCTCAGTGCGTCTGGGGTTCTGTGCATCCTGGTGGCACATGAGCACTACAGCGTCGACGTCGTGGTCGCCTACTACATCACCACACGCCTCTTCTGGTGGTACCACACGATGGCCAACACACATGTAAGGATCTCACACGCTAATTTAACTTTAAGGTGGACTACGTTACTTTTATGAGCAGTTTGATACTCTGTCTGTCAGGATTCAGACCAAGTTAAAAGTTCGATTAGTAGAAGGATATGTAAGGATGCCTGTTTTTTTAATGCATTTTGAGCAATAAAACTCTTGTAATTGGATGCAAGGCAGATCAGTTTAATACCAATAATACCAATAATACTGCTGAACATTGCACACAGACATCTTCATGGGGACGGGCAAGTGGCAGACCCTCCACCAAAAATGTTACTTTGTGGATGTTTAATGCTGAAACATGCTGAGACAGCTAAATAATTATATTTGCAATTATTGTAAATTTTTAGTGTTTAGCCATTTGTGACTAGTAACAAACATGAATTTTCCAGTTGTAAAAAATGTTTTAAAAATATGACCAGCAGAGGGCAGTGTGAGCCCTGAAATTTAGAGAAAGAATACTGGTACATAAATGATATCATATACAACTTGTGTAGAATTATACCTTGAAACCCGTGGACACTGTAATAATACTAACTAACCCAAAGTACAAGAATCAAGATGACTATTTATTACTTCTCCATCCTTAACCATATGTTGTTCTTTTTCTTTTAGTCACTGCGTCGAGCCCCAAACAACCTCTTGTCTAGAACATGGTGGAATCCGGTCTTTAACTTTTTGGAGAGAAACGTCCAGACGGTTGTTCCCATAGAGTTCTCATGGCCCATAAATCTGCCTTCTTCGTGTCGACAGCGATACAAGATGGTGGAAGGAGGGCGGGACGAATGACGTGTCCATCAAAAAACTCTTCACAAAACCAAAACTACGACTACAATGCAAAACGTGTCTCAACCATCGATAATTCTGAATGTTTTTTAGTTGTTTTGACGAGTTTGATCTCTTTACAGACCGTTTTTGTTATTTTTTTTCTGGTTTTGTTTCCATGGAGATGTTATTACTTTGCCAGGATGTTCCACAGTACCAACTTAAATTTATTGGGTCTTCTAAACTTCAGATATAAGCTTATAGTTAAGGTTATAGTTAAAAGTTACCCAAAGAACATACATTCTTATAGGGAGTTTTCCTCTCCACAGATCTGACGTGTAATTTGGTTGGTTGGTATTACCTTGTCTCCATGGAGATAGATTTAATTCCGTGCTGTGGAATAAGGTTTTGTAGAGATAGACAGACAGCTCCACAACCAAAAAAGTTTCGTTGTGTAGCTTTTTTTTTTCCTGCGTAAGAACAAAATATATATTAAAAATATATATGTTATTTAATGAAGGATTTCTCAAGGCATTCTGAAGACGTTTACTGACAATGCAAAGTTACTGATTCTTTAAAAGCCTTGACAAAATATACAGTTTGGCAAGTAACTTTGTGCTGTATTTTTAATGGACTGAAGCGGGATTAAACCAGAACCAAACGAAGACTAGACCAAAACTGAACCAGGACTGATCCAAGACTGACCCAGGACTGTCCTCAAGGTATCGGGTCGACTTGAACTCTCATCTTAAATATTACCACATTAAGTTTATAAGTGCTTTTCACAGCTTACAGAGACAATATTGGGTTTTACCGTCAGGGAAAAACTAACGGCAACTATATCTGTACTGGGGAAGACACGTTTTGCTCAAATACAAAATAAAATAAATCGGGTACAGTGCCTATAAATTACACTGGGATATCTTGAATCTACATTCTTGGTGCTTCAGTTGAGAATAAAATGACGAGATGAGACTGGAGACTGTTGACTTTTAAAGCACAAGTCTATACTGTAAAATGTATGTGTGTTATACTAAGTATAATATAGTTTTTTGTATATTTCACTTACAATTTCATATTTTTTGGGTGGAGCAGAGGCTAAAAGAGCACCAAGTCTCCAACTGAAACAGCTCCACCAATTGTCTATTCTCTTCCAGTTTTCACCAATTTCATTTTAAGTTTTTGTTCATTTGTACATAGAACACTTTGAGCTTGGTGCCAGTTTTTTTTCCTATGGATGGACAGAATGAACAGAAATGTGGTTAAAACAACTATAAAACCTGCAGCTTGCATCTAGCTTGTATCATGGTTATTTATAAAGCTGGACTTCTATTTCCATCTCGTTAAACTGAATACTTTTGCACTAGAAACGCTTTAAAATTCCAAGAAATCTTATAAATCTTCCTAATTCTGTTAATTGTTGCCATTTTTTGTCTTGCCCTGGATATTTAGCATCCATTTCTGTAATCTAAATTGAATTATTTAACCTAACAAAACTAGCCTGCTAATTTATGTAGATTTAGTCTTACATAATTTAGTGATTTCTAAAAAGATTCATGATTCATATTTTGTATTTGTGTACAGTTAATGTCTCTTAATACGCTGCTGCTAACTCAGAAATGTAAAATGTAGCTATGTAATGTAATATGAATGTAAATTTGATAATAAAACAGCCATACAACATGAATTTGATTGGTACGTTTTATTAAGTATGCAATATGTCATATATTTAATACATGTCAGATCTATGCAGATTTTAAACAAGCTTTAAAAGAAGTTCTAACTCTGCAATATTAGGCTGAATTCTTCTTTCAAATGGAAAACACTGTTCCACCTTGTGATGCCATAATAATAATACAGGAAGTGCTTCAGTGTGTTTTTAAACTCCATACACCTTCACTAAAATCATCTGGATGATTTCAACCCGGGAATTGCCTAATTTCGACTGAACAAAAGTTAAAAGGTAAAAAAGGCTTCATGACATCACAAGGTGGAACAGAACATTGGAGGATTTGTGGATAAACTAATAATAAAAAGTTAATCAAACGTGTGAACAAAAGAAAGCACAACTCCAGGTCTGTTTTTGAGGAGGAAATGACATTAAAACATGGCTTAAAGTTCACAAGCATCCATGTTTCTGCTATTATTCCTCCTTCTACTGAATATCGATAGTCAATAAATCCGAGTCAGTTCTTTCGACGTCTGTTGTAAATGCGTTCCTTTGCAACAGTCTGGAAAATATGGATGCCCAAGAAAGTTGAATGTTTATTGTGTTAGCTTATATAGTCAGGTATCACTTGCTCCTGCTACCAAAAATAAAGTTTGTTAGCTAACGTTCGACGACTCAGTTATGGCAGTTTAACTATTACATGTTCAGAAATCCATCCAACTTGGTCTGCTCGAGCCTGAGATTGTGTCTCGGGACCTTGATTTGATTGCACTTTCCCGAGGTGGAGGTTGGTTCCTCTTGAGTTCTTCACAACAGAATGCAGCATTAGCAACATGGTTGACTGACGGCGTTGCCAAGGGCCTCGTCTCTGCTAGACCTGTGTCGAGGAGGAGAAGGGGCCTTGCCTTCAAACAATTTGCTCCAGATTGACTCTTTGGTTGCTATGATACAGTCGGAATTCCAATTTTGTACAATAACTACAAGCCTCAATGAGCTTCACTTGACTGGAGCCGAACACATCTTTATACAGTCTGTAATTGTAGCTCTGTCAGTTACATCTTGGTACTTTTCTCGCTCTGTGTAAGTACAACACAGGAAGCATAAGATTACTGAGCACATTTAACCACTTTACGAGATGCTGAGCCTTCGTACAGTTTTCTGGATACAACTGGCCCGTTTTGGAGAGGTAACAAAACACACAGCCAATCAAATTCCACGAGAACTTCCAAAACAAAACAATCATTATTACCGCTATCACCTGAATAGCACGACATTTGGATTTCTCTACTCTCGACTTGATCCGATTTCCAGGTTTCAAGCGGTTTAAAACATGCACAGCAGAAAGGCAGCAGAAAACGCTAACAATTAAAAGTATAATTCCGTTGCAAATTTCTAAAAGGAAGAAATCTTTGAATTGGAAAAACAATTCTATGGAGGCACAGATCCAAAGAGACGCACTGCTGATGTATCTGACCCAAAGTCCGTGTCCGTTTTTTAGGTTTAAATACATTATGGGGTGCACTACAGCGATGTAATGTTCCACGCAAGTAAAAATAGGGAAAACCGTCTGCCCGATCCATGGAAATCCCCCAATGATAAATCCTACGTGATGATCGAAGCTACAAGAGATGTTGACAAGAGCTGTGGCGTATCCAAAAACGCCGATAACTTCCATCGCGGCGAGGTTTAAGGTAAAAAAGTCGGAGTTGTTTATAGTAATAGTCGGATTGGTGGTTTGTTGTCTGCAGCGTTGAAACCCCAAAAAAAGAACTAAGCAGGAAATCGGAAGCGTGACCAAAACATAGGACGTTGCGTAGCTCAGATCTAAAATAAGATCTAATGTCGACGTATCAGAAATGGTAGAATTGTTGGCAGCCATTGTCTTAAATCCGCAAACAGAAACAGAACAGCGTCTCTGAGTTGCCTCCGACCAAAGAAATAAAGTAAAAAGACACAGGTGTAAGGATGGTTTTGTGTTTTGCATTTTTAATACGACGCTGTGAAGCTTCGACCGTAAGCAAATGTATGTTTTTTTCATTTGACGTGTTTGGTAAAATGATGGAAACATGGCATGAGGAAACCACAGGAGATGAGCTGTGAAGGTTTACTATACTGTGAGACGGTGTGGGACGCTAACAGGTTTTGACGATCCTCTTATTGCTATTTATTTGGGGGGATAATGCCATTTGTAAATCTAAATTATACTTTTACACCAATTAAGAAGCAGTTTGTGAAGTTGAAAAACATGATTTGTTGTCTTTATTATTATTATTGTTTATTTATTTTTCCTTTTTTTCTGAAAGTATAAATAAAAATGCCATAGCTACAATGCACACTGGACCAGGATTAGGAGTAGTATGTGTAGGTGTGAATTAAAGAGCGTGTTTTTTTTTTTTTTTAATTAATTTTTTTTATGTTACAGGCAAAGTTGGTGTTTTTAAGCCAAGCAGGAAATAGATATGTTCTTCTTAGTGTTGCAGTCAAGACCGGACTAATTAAGACAAAGACCAGTCCGAGACCACAGGGTCCCAAGACCAAGACAAGACCAAGACCTCTGAGGGTCGAGACCAAGGCAAGACCGCGACTTTTGAAGTTCGAGACCGAGACAAGACCGAGACCATGGCCCATCGAGATCAAATCAAGACCATCTTTGTAGTTTTCCATATTTATTTATATTTTACAGGTGTTTTGGCACATATATATCAATGTTTTTATAAATCTATCTCCATTTTTGTCAAATGTCAGGCCTCGAGTCTGAGACAAGACCGAGTCCAAGTGCCTTCAAGACCGAGACAAGACCAGGTCCAAACGCAACCGAGTCTGAGACAAGACCAAGACTGCAAAAAAACAAAAAAAAAAACCCCAAAACGGTCTGGTATATTACACTAGTTATTATTAACTTTGATTCAAATAATTGTCATGATGTTCTGTGTTTTCTGACCGATGTCAGTGAGAGCCAATCCAGACTCATAAATGTGCAGAACTCAAGTCAAGTCTGGCATGGGTCAGGTTAAAGAATTTCTGCTCTGATCCAAAATATAAAACTGAAAACAGAGGAAGAAAACTGAGCATTTGAATATTCCTATTTATTTCCTTATTCCAAATGTTCTCG
>KN491534.1:8836-19050 GCA_000787155.1 Scartelaos histophorus | reverse complement strand
CTTACGAGAACAATGTTCCGCTTTTTTTTGGCCGACAAACTATACATTTTCGGAAAGCTCGGGCGCATTGCTACTTGATGGCGAGGGTCCCTGGTCACTACGGGCGAGTCACGTCGCGTCATTGCCTTTCTCGGCCACTAGGACCATCGCTTTGCGATAGTAATAGGCCCTTCGCCACCTTCTGGCGCTCGGGCCTCTCCAAAAACAATATAAATGGTGAAGGAAAGGAACTATAACATGGTTTACAGCTCTGAAAAGTAATTTTTATAGAAAAGGTCTAATTTAAGTGTATATTTAGGTATAGAATATATGTTTCAGATGAGTCCTATCTGCAGTAATGAAACTGCAAATAGTAAAGTGGTGTGATGGAAATTCAAATGTTGGTTTCAGAAGGTGTGACAGAGCTGAGGCTGTGAGAGGGTTTAAAGGAGTCCCAGGCGCATTGTCAAAACTTGAAAAGATAGCACAGAATCATCATTTGGGGAGGAAATGTAAAAGAACAATGAGAAGAGCTGTCAATCACACCGTGCTCTAGAGGCTACTGCACAGACTTTTCATTCCAACTCATGGTAACTCAGAAAATATGACATAAAACTGGTCTGTTTCATATCTGGATATCAGGGTGTAGCAGTACTGAATAAGTGTGCTATGTACAAAGCTTAAACCTCTGGAGAATTGTCATGTCATGGGAATTAATTTCAAAGGTAAGTGGTTTGGCAATTTGAATCCTCATCTCTCCAGTCCAGTGTCCTTGGGCAGGGCACTTCAAATTGGGACAATTTTGCCCTCAGCTACTGCTATGTAATCAGGGAGTAGTAGTAATTGTAAACTACTGCAGCAGCAGTAGTTTATGGTAAAAGTGTTGCTAGTAGTTGTAGTAGCAGTAGAACCGCATTTGTTTGGTCCTCTGGTGCTGCTCCTCTGCTCCTGTCATTTTGCTCTTGTTTTCTCCTGTCTGCTGCTCCTGTCTGCTCCTGTCTACTGCTTGTAAGATGGGCCTGTGTTAGTCACACCCGGATTGCACTCAGACTGAATGAATGAGAGGCACAGAACAGCTCTTGAAAGTTGAGTGAGTGTACTCCGCCTCTTTTGCTCCTCTTTGCTTTCTTATCCATCTATCTTCTCTTTCTCTCCTGTCTCTCTCCTCTCTGCTTTATCCCTCTATTCCCCTCTATCACTTATTTTCTCCCTTGCTCTCTCTGTATTTATACTCTCTGTACTTTTACTTGTCTCCTCTGTTGTTTTTCCTCCCTCCTCTCTCTGCCTCTGCTCTCCACTCTCATCCTCTCTCTCTCACTCCCTCTCCCCCCACTGTCTGGCCTCTGTGACCAGTTTTTCATTTTTTAGAACACCAAATGCATTTTGGCTCAGGCTGTGTTCTGAAACATGGCAACACCGAGATTAGTGCAGGGGATAGAATAGTGAGATTAGAGAAGATAAAAAGATGTGAGTGAAAGAATAAGAGACAAACACACACATTTTTAGACCAGTGCTGCTGCGACACAATGATGACTTCCACTATTCATTTAATAATTATTTAAAGTGCACTCTGTCACTTTTCTGCACATGGGTCCACTGCTTTCCTGTGTCCATGAGATGTTATTGCATTACCTGGAATGTTCCACAATATGTCATTAAACTTTCCACACTCACTCACTCATACATCACATTCATACCAGGCACGGTCTTGCCTCAGTGCACAACTCAATGTCACCACCAGACCAAGTTACAGGTCAGATCAGGTCAGGTTTGCTGCTCTGAACCATGCAGAATTGACCTCGTCCTTTGTGCACTCTGGATCCTCGACCTGTCTGTTGGATCCAATCCCAATTAGACTTTTTAAAGAATTAATTAGGCCCGAGCTCCGACAGGGTGTAGGGCCTATTGCTCTCGCTACGGCGAGCACATGGGAACGACGAGCGCACGGGCGAATTTGAGAGTACGTCCTTGCGGTCGCCTCCGGCATGAACTGCAGTGTCCCAGTAACCCATGCCCAAGGCCTGGGCCATATTTGTGACTGCTAAAATGCATTGAAGTCAATGGGAGGACGGGGGCAAGTCCGATGTGACGGCGAATGACGAGCGCATATGACCCCGTCATGGCCCAATGACCCCACGGTGACGTGGGGAAGATCAAGAGCTTTCAAAAAACATATAATAGGTTGTTTTTTGTCCGGACAAAGCCAAAACTTAGAGAAGCGCAAGTTTTAACAGTGTGCAAAATTTCAGGACTTTTCGTCACAAGGAAGTGGGTGAAAAATGGGTGAGTTGGTTAGGAGAAAAAAAAAATAATAATAAAAAGAAGAAGATTCCACTACGAGAACAATGTTCAGCTTTTTTTGGCCGACAAAACTATACATTTTTGAAAAGCTCTGGCGCATTGCTACATGATGGCGAGGGTCCCTGGTCACTACGGGCGAGTCACGTCACGTCATTGCCTTTCTCGGCCACTAGGACCATCGCTTTGCGATAGTAATAGTTAATAATAGTTAATAATTCAAGCAAAAACAATATATCCGTCAACTTTAGAACAGTATATTATACGTTTTTTGAAAGCTTTGTCCGATTTCAGTCAAACTTGAATCGTGGGTTCAGACCCCGACCTTGAAGAGATTGATGCAAGGAAATACAAAAATAGTTCAATAGCGCCACCTAGCAACTTGCACAAACTTTGGCCAATTTCACTTAAATTTTAATTGCGGGTGCACAACTCAAGCTTGAAAAGACTGATGTAACAAAGGACAAAAATATTGTGACCACGCCCCTTTACAAAGCGGAAGTCCGCCATTTTGGATTTTTTTATTTTTTTAAGAAAAAAGGCAGGGTTACATTAGAATGAGGATAAAGGCTTGAGTTAATGTCAAGGCTCTGGTTAAAGTTACGACTAGGGTTAGAGTTAAGCTTAGGTTACATTAGAGTTGGGGCTAAGTGTTAGACTTGTGGTTTGGGTTTGTAGATATTATGCTTAGTGTGGGGCCCAACGGTTGCGGGCGTGGCATTTGCGGGCGTGGCATTTGCGGACGCGGCGTTTGCGAGCGTAGCGTTTGCGAGCGTAGCGTTTGCGAGCGTGGTGTAGGCGCACGTGAGGGCCGATCATTGCCGCTTGCGACTATACTTATTATTATTATTTGTCTTCTCTTTGAGGGCTAATTTGACCCCTTAAACACGTTCCAAAACTCACCAAACTGCCCAAAATTCAGAAGTGGTGAAATTCCATAAAATATAGGTTTCGTGCACGGGGATAAAGAAATGGCGACACAGCACCACCCGGAAAAGTCAAAATACATTGTGCCTATGGGAGCCGCCCCAATGTCAACTTTGTCGTAGGGCCACGGAATTTGGTACACACATTCGTCATATGAAGACAAACAAAAAATATTATTATGGCCATGCCCCCTGACATACCACACACATTCGTCATGTGAAGACAAACAAAAAATATTATTATGGCCACGCCCCCTGACATACCGGAAGGCGGCCATCTTGGATTGAATGTGAAATCACCAT
Organism: Scartelaos histophorus; assembly: GCA_000787155.1. Classification (NCBI taxonomy): domain Eukaryota; kingdom Metazoa; phylum Chordata; class Actinopteri; order Gobiiformes; family Gobiidae; genus Scartelaos; species Scartelaos histophorus. The sequence continues at coordinate 15,544 of KN491534.1, read as the reverse complement.
TTTTGCTCACGTTGCATTTTAACGAACTCCTCTGAAGGCGCTTCACCCACAGGGCTGAAAATCACCGTACATCATCTAGAGAAGTGGGGCATCAAAAGTTAGCTGAATTATTTTGATAACTATCACAGTTTATGTGCAGCAAAGCCGCAAATTTCAATCAAAATTTTCAACAATTTTGATTATCAAGATATTCCCCTGTTCGCAAATGCTTGGTCCGATCAAGATGAAATTTGAATCACTAATGCAAAATCTCAGCCTGAATATAATAAAGTATAAAAAAATATGAAAATTGAACACTATAGCGCCCCCTAGCATGACATAAATGTCAACATTATCGGATTTGTACCAAATTTGGGAATTAAATTCTTAGCATTATACCAAGTAAAAAAGTATATTATGTATATGAAGAACTTTTCACCGTTGGCCAGTAGGGGCACAAAGACTTCCCCCAAAAATATAAAAAAAAACATTACAGGCACATGCTTAGTCTGATCATGCTGAAATTTGAATCACTAATGCATAATCTCAGCCTGAATATAATCCACTATAAAGTATATGAAAATTGAACACTATAGCGCCCTCTAGCAAGATATAGATGTCAACAATATCAGATTTGTACCATATTTGGGAATTATACTAATTATATTAACTATGCATGACTAGGAGCAAAAAAGTATAATATGGAGATGGGAAATTTTTCATTGTTGGCCAGCAGGTGCGCAATGACTCCCCAAAAATATTTTTTAAAATGTTACATGCTTTGTGCGATTGTGCTAATATTTGAATCACAAATGTGTACTCTTAGCTGGAATACAATACAATATAAAGCATATGAAAAGCACACTATAGCACCACCTTGAATAGACAAGGAATGTCAACATTTTTGGACCTGTACCAAATTTTTTCACAGTTGGCCAGGAGGGCTCATAAAGTAAGGGTTAGGATTTTTGTCGGGGCTACTGTTAGGGTTACAATTCAAAATAGGCATAGCGTTAGAGTTGGGGCTATGCGTTAGAGTCATGGTTAGGGTTTACAGTTATAAGGGGGGAATATTGGGTGCTGCGTTGGTGGGCTACGGCGTTTTCAGGTTGTGGCAATCACGGTGAGCAGTATGCTGGGTGCAGCATTCACGGGGTGCGGCGGTCGCGGGGTGTGGCAGTCGCGGGGGGACAGTTGTGGCTAGGGGTGGCTGTCGCAGGGTGTGACATTTGCGGGGTTGGCAGTCGCGGGGTATGGTGGTCTGTCTGAGGGACAAAAAAACATGGATGACTCTTAACTATTTACTTCTTAACCCTGAAAAAACTGAAGTCATTCTATTAGACCCTAAACACCTATGAGACTTTCTAAATGAGCAGATAATCACACTGGATAATGTTAATGTAGCCTCCAGCTGGCATTCAGAAAGTCTTACAGTAGCCTCCAGCTCTACTGTAAGAAACCTTGGAGTCCTATTTGACCAAGAGCTCTCTTTTAAAGCACATATAAGCCAAGTCTGTAAAATGGCTTATTTTCATTTACACAATATAGCCAAAATTTGAAAAGTTCTGCCAAAAAAATTACGCTGAAAAACTTGTCCATGTTTTGTCACATCGAGGTTAGACTACTGTAACTCCCTGCTTGCAGCATGCCCTAAAAACTCCATAAAAACCCTTCAGATGGTTCAAAATGCAGCAGCAAAAATACTAACAGGTATTAAAAAATGAGAGAACATTACTCCAGTACTAAAAAATCTTCAGTGGCTTCCGATTGAGTTTAGAGTAAAATTCTTCTTCTAACCTATAAAGCTGTAAATGACATGGCCCCTTCCTACATTAAGGATGAAATTATACCTTATCATCCTAACCGTTCACTCCGCTCTCAAAATGCTGGACTATTGCTGGTACTTAGAGTTTCTAAAAGTACATTAGGAGGTAAAGCATTTAGGTACTAAGCACCTTTGTTACGGAACCAGCTCTCTGCTCCTGTCAAAGAAGCAGACACAGTCTCTACATTTAAGATTAGGCTTAAAACGTTCCTCTTTGAAGTAGCTTATGGTCAGGTCAGTTTGGAACAGAAACTAAACCCATAGGCTTAGTTAAGCTGCTCTAGAAGATAAATTACTGGGGAAAGTATTGCAACTTGAGCACTGTCCTCTGGTCTCCCCTACTTATTCTCCTCCTACTGTTAGGAATATTCAATTACTAGTTCTTTCTTAGTATGTTCTTTGCTATTCACATGTTGTCCCTTGTCCCACTCTCCTTTTGGGGAGTGTAACTGTTTCAGATGCTGCTGTTCCAGTTTGGACCGCAGCTGCCCCCTAGTGTCGAGGACCCGGAACCCTCCCTCCTTTCATGTCCCGGATTAACTGTCCTCGTCCTGTTAGATTAGTAGTTTCCTTCTGCCAATAGCTTTGGCCTACACACTTATAACCTTACTTGCAGAGGATATGTCCTGGCCATCTGCCTGTCCGTCCATAGGAGTGGATCTCTCTTTCACTATGGTTCTCCTCGAGGTTTCTCGTTTTTTTTTTCTCCCAGTTTTTTTTTGAGTTTTTCCTTGCCGATGAAGGCGGGTCCAAGGAAAGAAGGAGGGTCTAAGGACAGGAGATGCTGAGACAATTATCCATTTGCCTGCTTGTTGTTGGACATTCTGTATTTTTGAATTATGACTGTGACTATTATTTTGACTATGAATGTTTCTGCTACTTTCCCTGACATTTCTGTTTGCTAAATTAATAATTTTGTGAAGTCCGCCGAGATAACTGTTGTTGTGATTTTGGGCTATACAAAAATAAATTAAATTGAACTGAATTGAATTGAGATCTGTGGTGAGAGGACTGCACTTAGAGTAGACATTTGTGATTTCCGATGTATTTCTTTTCAATTTAATTCTAGGAATTGAATAATGAAAGAACTGCTAAATAGATACAAAACATTTGTTCTGGGTTGCACTTTGCAGTTCATAAATAGGATTGTAAGTGGGTAGAAATGCTCAGTTTTCATAGTATTAAGAAAATACCAATATTGTTTATCAGTCCTTTACAGTCTCCATATTTCTTACATTAGGATTAATCATGTTTCCATCAAATACAATGCCATTGCTATAATAGCATTTTAATGACCATCCCAGTCACATCATATTTTCATACTATGCTGTAAGGAAAAGCCTTCCACTCACCCTAGATGCTGGCAGGTTCATTTCAGAACCAGAAAACTGTCAGAACAGAAAACTATCATTTTACATTCTGGATGCAAGACCACATGAAGTAAAGATGGAATTTGCCAAATTCCAAAAATTGTCAAAATTAAAATTTCAGTGATCAGCCTGGATCTTTTAAATTGCGTCTAAATCCAATCAAAATGTGTCCTCTGCATTTGACTTTACTATACTATACTACTATACTTTAGTGCTTCTAGGTTAAAATGTGAGAAGTAGACCCATATCCAGATCTCCAGATGGTCATAATGTTAGCTTGAGGATCTGGCCCATTGTGCATGTTTTGGGTTGATGACACAGGGATACCTAGACACAGGGAGAACATGCAAACTGCACACAGAAAAGGAAAGGCAGGAATTGAACCCATCAACATCTTGCTGTGAGTGAAAACCACTCTGCCACTATGCTACCTTATTATAAAGACCATGTAACACTGACTAGAGAGCTGGAAAAGGATTGTAATTATTCATTTATTTATTTATGCCATTTTGCCCAATCCTTGTTGTAAGGATGTGTTTTTTTTTGTTTTGTTTTTTTTTTAGAAGGATGCACTTGAATGGCTCTGCCTTAGTGTAAATATATACTCCCCATACGCTCCTCTCCAATGTATCCTCCTCTTTCTCCTCTCCAGTGTCTTCTCATCTCCTCCTCTCCAGTGCCTTTGCTGTAAGTGGGCCAAAGTTTGAGCTTGGGATATCCTTGGACCACATTTCTACAAATAACTTGGCAAACTCTGAAAATTCAGGGTCAGGAATCAGTCTTTGCTTACTTGCAGCTCGGTGGTCAGGTGTGTGAGGAGAAGGAGGGCGTCCAGTGCATCTCTCCCTCCACCACCACCTCGTGTCTCTCCCAATCTCTCCTCCACTCTCACTCAAGCAGCACTGCTGGGCCCGCATTGCCACTTACACCCACTTTAGCTCATTTAGAACTGGGATGGAGAACCAACGAAGAGGAGGAGGAAGAGGAGGGGGAAGAGGAGGGAGATGTCTCAGCCAAATCTGCACTCACGATTTCAGTAAGAATCTGAACAATTTCTGATTTTTTCCTGATAGTGCTCTAAAGCAGTGAGATGTGTAATGCTAATTCAGTTGGCTCCACCAGACTTTTTATATGCTGTAGTCAAATTAGTTTTGCCGCAGTATATAGCATGTGTATATTGTAAAAGCAGCTCTTTGGACAAGGTCAAAACACTATGCACTATCTGCTAATATAATTATGAATATTTTCATCTAGCACAATCCCGAAAGTAACACTGGTGATTAGTTAGCATGCTAGATGTTGTTAGCAGTGGCAAGGCATTTACATTGTTTTTAATGTACCATTACTAATGGTACAAGTAGATGCTGTATATGTAATACATTTCTTTTTCTTCATTTGAATGACTTCCATCTTTATTTTATTAATTCCATTTATTTTATTTTATTGTTTTCAATTCATTGGGTATATATGCATTTTGAACCACTACAATAACTACACTGCACAAGTGGCTGTATAGCTCAACTATTAATCAGACTTTCACATAGGAGACCCAAGTTCAAAATCATGACTACAGAATGCTGGAACAGGTTTTGGAGAAACTGCCATGAGAGGATTAGAATGGAAAAAGTGCCTGACTAAAAACAAAAAAAAATCTGCTGATGGGGTAAGGATATTTTTCTTGCCTTAAAACTTCCAAGATTCTAAGATCTAAGATTTAATTTCTAATTAATTCTAATTTCTAATTAATTAAGTAATAAATTCTTAATTTAAAATTGCTGTTTTTTTTTTTTTTTTCAAATTGTCAATGGTAGCATTATAGACATGCAGCAGCCTTGTAATTATGATGACCAAAGCAAAAAGAATGAAAATTCATCAAGTATGGATGTGGTGGAGCCAGATAAACACCAGCCATAATAGAAAACAAGGCTACCTTGTTATCTATTGGCTGTTGGGTTGTCAGTCAAACTCCCTATGCTTCTAGTGTAACTGACTTGCCGGTGTGCTGGGATTACACTCTTACGCACTCCACAGACACAAGATGCTGTTTACTAAACCAATGCAGCCGTTCTTAGCGCATTTTAGAGCTGTAGCTTCCTCACAGCACAAAGTGCTTGTTGGTGCAAAGAGGAGGTGGGAGCTGTCAGGGAGGTGGGCTGGGTTCATGCCTGCGGAGCATTTGAAAAAGGACAAAGCAAGCTGCATGTAAGATTTAAGCATAATGTTTTCAATATATGGTCAAATTTAAGAAAATAACTCTAGATAACATTCTAGATAAATGTGCTTAAATGTAGCTCAAAATAAACAAACATTTCTTAATTTTGCCTACAATTAAGCAAAACTTTTTCATATGCTGTAAAATCTAAGCAATATTTCCATCATTATATTCAAATTTCAGGTCAGTGTTGATAGATTTAAGCAAAATTTGCCTAGATGCATTTCCTTAATTTAGTCAGAAATTCAAAGCTGTATTTTTAAAACAAGACAACCCTGAAAGTCTTTACTAATTGAATTTATTCATGGCACAAGCAAATGCATGATTTGTGGACTATACTGCATATTACAATTTTGTTCACAAAGATTTGACCTATGAGCCTATGAAATATCATCTTGGTGATGCAATTGCATCTTATAGAGTTTTATCTGATGCATTGTGCTTCCATTGATATAATGCTTTGAGTTTTCTTTGTGAAAATAAATGGTTGGTATTGATAAACTATCTGTGTCTGTTCTTATAATAAGATTTTGTTTTTTATTGTTATTACATAAATTAAGAAAAAACAAATGGCCTAAAGCTGATGATAATTCAAAATTATATTTGCATCAAGAAAAAATGTTACAAGAAAAAATATTTTACTAAACTAATTAAATCTTAATAAGAAAATGCTAGATTTAATGTCTTGAAATAAGCAATGTTTTTTTCCCATTTTTAAACAAAAGATAAGATTTTTTAAATTTGACTTTTTGCAGTGTGGCAACAACATGGGATGTATGCTAATATCAATTAAGGAACAGGAAAAAAGGAGAAGGAGTTCAGGAAAAACTGCAGTAAGGTATAATGAACACTTAATATCTTTACTGTAAATATGAATGATAGTTTTACACCAATCAAACAGCTTTTATTTGGAAAAGTTGAAAAACATGTTAAAAATTACATCAGATGTGACATGAATTTGAAAGTTAAGCATAGTTAAAAATTAACACTTTGTCTCCTTTACACAGCAATTAAACAAAAATAAAGGGGTTTTAAATATTTTATTTGCCATATAGTTGCTATTGTGCTCATTGGAGGAGCTTTGGCCCAGCATACTACACTGGTTGCTAGGTTACTGTTGTGGAGTTCCCTAGTGTGGGGGAAGTGGGAAATTATAATCCTAAAAATAGATTCAGAACTGTGATCCAAACTGGGAAAAAAAATATTTTCAGCAAAATCTTAAAGCCACTCTATCTGATTTTTAAAAAAACATGAAAAATAAATAAGTAAATAAATAAATAATTCATTTGCAGTGGTCTGTAGTCATTGCTCGCATATGTTGC
>JACN01032636.1:0-24533 GCA_000787155.1 Scartelaos histophorus | reverse complement strand
TGGATGATTTGTACAGTTGTAGGGAGTTTGCACCATACAGCAAAAATGAAAGCAAAATTTAAAAACATGATTACATGAGACATACAGCGCTAAACAAATGCACCTGTCATGAAAACAAGAAACATAAATAACTTCATAGTTTAGCAAAAACTTGTTTCAAATTAACAATTTATTTAGAAAATGACCAACTGGAATCATAAAATAGTGCTTGTTGACAAATAATAACCAAAAAAGTGAATATTTAATGTGTGAGCTCCTTTGTCGCAGAACCAAAAAAGTGAATATTTAATGTGTGAGCTCCTTTGTCGCAGATAACAGCTGCAATCTTCTCTCATTTTTCTTTTGTCTCTTTTGTTCTTGAGTCCAAATAGTTTCAGCTGTTCCCAGAGACGCTTTTGATGAGACTTTGGTGTCACTTTTGAAAAACATTAAACTTGAACATTTATGGATAGAAACAATAGCTTTATTTCAGCATTAAGGATTTGGTTTTGATAAAAAAGGATCTTGCATAAACTAAGAAACACCACATACTGGGTGGTGTCTAATACATTTGTGAAGCTCTGTAGACTTAGACAAACTTTATTGATCCAAAAGGGAAATGACTTGGACACAGTAGCTCACACATCACAATATAATATAACAGAATTACAAAGGGTAAAAAATATTAATAATACAATCTAAATAAGTACCAATACAAGTAGCCTGTGAGGGATGTCAAATAAGGCATAGTTATATAAATGTATATGTACAAGTCCAAATAAAATGGAAAATAAGTAATAAAAATATCTCGGCTATACAAGCGGTCACGAGGAAAACAGTGAAAAGATAAAATAATGTTTGACAGGACATAGAGTTCTATAAGGGTGAGTCAATGTACAGATGTAGGGAGTATTATCTGTTACATAAGTCTGAGTTGTACAGTTGTAGGGAGTATTATCTGTTCCATAAGGGTGAGCTGTTGCACAGTTGTAGGGAGTATTGTCTGTTCCATAAGAGTTACTTGTTGTACAGTTGTAGGGAATATTATCTGTCCCATAAGTTATGCAGTTGTAGGGAGTATTATCTGTTACTAGGAGGTAATTACATTATTTTTGCCCCAGAACAACAAAACAGCAAGATTTGAACTGACAAGCCTTCCGTTTGTGCGGATAATGAACTCTCTACTCCACCATCACTGTTGCCACAATTTACAATCCTCCCTCTGGATGATTTATTCGCACATTTAAAAGTCTTATGATATTAGCACAGGGATATTTTGCGAGCTCCAATTCAAAATGACAGAGGATATTGGAGATGTAATATTTTTCTTTCTGCCGGGCCGAGACAGACAATGAATAATGAACAAATGGCCCAGAGTCAAAGTGGAGACTCCAGTCAGTCCGAGGATTAGAGCGGGAATAATACAGTTTAAAGCACCGTTATTACGCTATTTTCTGATGTATGTCACAATGTTCCTCTTCACAAACAGACCTGGAGACCTTTTGTTTCATCCACACATGTTTAACACATAAATGTGCTGTATTTAGTGTTCTTCTCGCAAACTGAAAACACACAGCCCTCAAATTGCCAATTTCTACTGAACAAAAGATAAAACGTAGCTGTTTACTTGAAAACTACCTCTAGATGACATCACAAGGTGGAACCTTGTTTTTGATCAGGTAACAACATAATGTGCTTTAGACCTCACAAGAATCAGTTCGGTGCAGGATCTTTATGCATTTCTGTATGGAGTTTGCATGTTCTCAACCCAAAACATGCACACATAGGCAAAATTCGTCCAGCTAAGGTAAGCCCAAGCCTAGCAGTAATATCATCAAGACGGGTCCTCCACATGGGGCCCCCATGTGCTGCCCACTGCTACTGAGGGATGGGTCAAATGCAGAGGACAATTTCCCTAAAGGGATAATAAAGTTCTAAAAAACCAAAACCAAACCAACCTTTAATGATATTTTAAACACAGACTGTATGTATAAATGGACATAGGTAATACACTAGCCATCGCGTTCCAAACAGGAAGTTCCCATGCGGCTTCCATCTTCTTCTGACTCCGGCTCCCATTGACATACACTGGAATATTGTGGCCCCCTCTCTCTGTAACTGGTGCTGTGAGCCTCATAAATATATTGGTAATAAACTGCTCTATATCCTGGTGTTTTTATTTCACTATTTTGTCTGTGAATTAAATCCTATTCATCATAAAAAGCACAGCTCCTACAGTCTCTACAGTCTCTACTCACACTTACGTCACAAACCAGGAAGACGTTTGGAAACATGCAACAACAACTTCCGGTGGGCTCTGTTTGCGGTTGTAATGGTGCATTCATTTAATCTTTCCGGTCCAGAGATCCGAGAACGATGCCTACTCGTAACTCGGAGGAGCTCGAAGGAGACCGAGCAAGATTTCTGAGATAAAATCCAAGACGGCTGCACCCAGTGTCACTTTAGTATGAAGTCTTGTCATTGTGTTTGGAGCTTTGATGGATTAAATGACAATTTCAGTCACTTGTGTTATTGCAGAACTTTACCAAGTCTGTATCACTGCTTGAGAGTTTGGTAGTCGTGTTGCTCGTGTTTTTAGTCCATTTCCTGCTCGCTAACGTCCCGAAATGATCGACTATCATGCAACACCAACGCTTTTACTTCACAAATATACTGAATTATACTATTTATTCTGACTTAGCATTACGGTCCATGTTTTTCTCCGAGTCGGACAAACCTAAAAAAAAGCTTGATTAGGGTACATGTGATGAGAAGAGATGAGGGCGACAAATTCCAGACGATTCCAAACAGCACATACGTATGGAGTCTTCATTTTACCGCAGAGCACATTTACATCAGTGTCATCGCAGGTTTACAATCGATTTCTGGGTTTGTGACGTAAGCGTAAATAGAGTCTTTTCGGCTCTGTAACCGTTAGCATCGCAGGCTTCATTTGAACTCACTTAGTCCACTTCTTTACACAGTTTATGGTTTAAACAGAAATATACAGTTATATACAGTAAAGTGTTGTAGTGGAGTCTATGTGTAGCAGTATAGTATTAACAATAATACTAAAAAATACATCTTTCAGTTGCCTGTCTCTATGGAGATCCTATTGCACTACCAGAAATGTTCCACAATATGACATTAAAATATCTATCTCCATGAACAAAAAAAATACCAGTTTCAGTTACTTGCTTGTCTCCATGGAGATCCTGTTGTTTTGCTTGGAATGTTCTGCAATATGACATGAAAATATCTATCTCCATGGATAAAAAATGATGAGTTTCAGTCACCTGTTTGTCTCTACAGCGATCCTATTTTTTTGCCAGGAAAATTCCAGAATATGACATTAAAATATCTATCTTCATGGACTAAAGAATATCAGTTTTAGTTACTTGCTTGTCTCCATGGAGATCCTATTGTTTTGTCAGGAATGTTCCACAATATCACATTAAATTAGAGTATCTATCTCCATGGACAAAACTATGTTATGTAAAAAAAAAAAATAAGACCAAGTCAGATTCCATACCAAATCATGGGCATTTGCTTGTCTCCATGGAGATGTTGTTTCTTTTCTTGGAATGTTCCACAGTATGACATTTTAAAATATCTTTCTGTCGGCATTTACTTCATTAAGGGTGTTTTTATTGATCAAATTTGGTCTTCCTGTGATACCTCTCCACAGACCTGACCTGTAATTAGACCTGGCAACTCTACTTAATGCTGTTTTAATGCTGTAATTCTGACAATTCCAGACAATAATGATAAAATCACCACGGAGACAAGTAGCTGGAAGGCTCCTCCCCCAGAAATGCTGCAGTAGTTGCATAAAGTAGTAGTAAAATTGGACAAGACAGGAACTAAACCAAAACTATAAACAACATCACCGCGCTCTCTCCCACTTCATGACTTTCTTTGTTCTTGTCCCGTGGAGTCTGTCCCGGTCCAACACCTGAGCCCCTTTAAAAAACCTCTCATTTTGTGTCCGTGTCTCTGTGTGATTCTGCAGCCGTGCATCTGAGCACAACATTAACCAAATTACACCATTCTCTGAGATCTAACCATCACGGAAATGAAAACGCACTCCCCTGTGACCAGCCATACTCGCATCTACGAACAATAGAATTCATCTTAAAAATTGTAATCCAACTTTGTGCTCCACTGAGTAAAGAGTCTGTCCTCAAAACGCCTTTGGAAGTTTTTCATCTTACTGAAGTCAACTCATTTGAACTTTGGAATACTTATTACTATTTTAATATTTTTAAACATGAGAAAATGAGAGCCATTTCAAACTATACATTCAAACTTCATGCAGATACTAAGGACATGCTTGGTACCTATTTATGTTAATTGTGGTAGTTAAAAATATGTTCTTATATGCAGCTGTAAATATAATAACCTATTCCTTAAAGCTACCATCTGTAATTACTTGGCTGACCCACCCCTGGTGTCTACATTACCGCTTACAAATGGTAGCTTTAATATTACCATGTGTACCTATTGTAAATTCCCTAGTAAAGCTATTAGTTTGGTAACTGTGTATAGATCAGGCATTGTAGGCAGCTCAGGGGTCCTTGGCAGCACCATGGGAACGCTGTTACTGGCACCATGGTAACACTGTTACTGGCACCATGGTAACGCTGTTACTGGCACCATGGTAACACTGTTACTGGCACCATGGTAACGCTGTTATTAGGGGTGTAACGGTGCATGTGGGCTGCATGTTGATCTGAGGGATCAGCTGAGCAGTCGAGATGTTGTTTCTTTTCTTGCACGACTTTGGACTAAACCAGATCTAAACCAGTTCTAAACCAATTCTAAACCAGGTCTGAATCAGGTCTGAACCAGGACTAAACCAGGACTGAACCAAGTCTAACTGTTACTGCTGCCTAACTGCTTCAGATCATTTCCCTTAACCTATCAAAGTGTGTGTCTGTGATAGAGTTGGGTCTGTAAATAAGTTGTTTAATTGTTTCTTTAATCGTTGTGTAAATGTACAGATGCTAATTTACATATTTTATGTGACAGTTAATGTGATTATTTAACAATTGTTCATATACTGAATATGATTTATATGTTCTTATCGGTTGATTTTGATTTTGGACAGAAACCAGATTTTGGATAGAAATCAGATGAACTCAAACAGTTCAGATGAAAGACTGAAGAAAGTGCATTATAAAGTAGAACTCAAAATGTCAGTGGAAAAATAACAATGCACATATGGGGCCTGTGACCAATGAATCACTGCTGCTGCTGCGCTGCCTCCTGCACTTCACTGTCCACGGCCTCGTACACGCAGCAACTTGTGTGTGTGTGTGTGTGTGTGTGCGTGTGTGTGTACATATATATATATATAAACATAAACTTTTAATACTATAGCCTGGAACACGGAGGTCAGCAGCAGCAGTTTTATCACACATGGAATCATCCTGTTTGTTAAAGAAGGACGAGAGCAGTGTGTTGGTGTGTGTTGGTGTGTGTTGGTGTGTGTTGGTGTGTTTTGTCACAGTGTTGGTACAGTGTGATTTGCTGCCTGTAGTCAAACATCTGCCTCTCCTCCGTGAGAAACTTCAAACTCTTTTCTACTCACTTTACAGAAGCTTTCATTTCATCGCTTAGGGCTTTGGCAACCCACGAATACTTCCCCACCCACTCCCCCGGTACCTGCATTGATGCTTTTGCCTTTTAGTGCCGTGTTGAGGGTCTGGTGAATAAATGAAAATGAGCTTATGGTCAGTGCCTATTCGCACCTGACCGTAGAACGCCAAAAAATAAACAAAACAGATAAACTGTAGGCGGGCCTTCTACCAGCAGCAGTCAGGGCTGCATGCAGTTCACTCAACCTCTCCTAAAACACTTTTTAATGTTTGTCAAAAAATAACTACTCAATATTCTGTTTGAGTGTAATTTTCAGGACAACACTTTAAATATTTTGAGACTTCTGGTCTCAAAAAATGTAAAACTATTCAGAAATGGTTGTACTATATATGTTTAATTGTTACAGATTCAACTCGATATCTGCTCAAATTAATATCTTGTTTCCTTTAGTATCTGGAGATCTTTTTTTTACAGAAGACAATATCAAGGTTGTAAACAAACAATAGAAAAAATAAAATGTTTACATCACTCTAGGTACACCCAAAACCACAAAACAAAAAAGAAAGCTCAAAATAAAGGAATCTGCATCTGTCTCCTTCAAATAAGTCATCTCTTCATTCTTTTTTATTTTTTTTATTCAAATTGCTTTGTGAATGTCAGCATAATGGTAAAATATCCCAGCTTGACTTTAAAGTTCTGCCAGTGGTCCCAAAAACCTTGTGAAAAGTAGCTGAAGGCATGTTTTGTTTAGGAAAGCTTTTGATGTGATGTTATTTTATGGTGTACCCACTCTTTTTAAAGCACTTTCTGAATTTTATATTATATTTCTATAATATTTATAGTTCTGTCCTATGTGTCCACAGATCTGCAACATCATGAACGCAGCGCAGGATGAGACCTTCACTTTTCAGGTGAGATGGTTTTGTAGTATAATGGTTTAGTTAGAACAGTCACCTCATAGTAAGAAGGTCCCTGGTTTGATTCCATGGTTCCTGGTTTGAGCTCAGAACTTTGTAGCGTGTTTTTTGTGGAGTTTGCATGTTCTACCAGTACCTCTTGGTGTGGTCTTCAAACAAGGCCAAGTTCCCGGTCAGATCTGGACATTCAACTTCATTCACAGTCAGGATGCCAGTTTTTCTAGGTGTTTTTGAGCTATAAAACCAACTGTAATTGAATAAAAGTAAAGTAGAGCTGTTTAATGTCATATTGTAGAACATTTGAAACAGAGCGATCACATATCCATAGAAACAAGAAGGTGACGGATCTCAAAATCCACTCATTCTAATACAGTTTGATTGAAATATAGATCTTGGGAAGCATTCAAAGTGTCTAATGCTGTTTTTGTTTGCGCAGAAAGAAGCCCTGGATGAGTCTGGGTGGACCATTAAAAACGTGCTGTCGATGCCGATCGTCAACAAGAAGGAGGAGATAGTGGGCGTGGCGACGTTTTACAACAGGAAGGACGGAAAACCCTTCGACGACATGGACGAGACTCTGATGGAGGTACAGCCTGAGTCACGGTTTAAAAATACACTCAGTATTCGCAAACACTGGAATATTTATGAGCAGGCTTTTACTGGAGAGAAAGAGCGCTGCACGGAGAAGCTATGGGAACTTTCTGCAGTAGAGCGTGTGCACGAGACTTTACTGCAACGGTTTACAAGAAGTTACAAGTAATTTTATTAGGTCTGTCACCATAACACATGAAGAAAAGACGATAAATGATCATGTAGAAACAATTTAGCCCTCACATTTCTTTGGTCGTTTGATTTATTTTAATGCTCCCAGACTAAACTCTTAAAGGTGCACGGTGGAGGGTCCATCATCTTCTTTTTTCCATTGAGATGTTGCTTGGAATGTCCCACAGTAATGAATTAGACTTGACAATTTATCTCTATGGAGACAGCAAGTTACATTTCAGACATTAAAAGGGGCAATTATGAAATGCAAAGCACAATGCATACAAAAAAGATACCTAATATTTTCTATAAAGGTGTGTGATTCCATGTGTTTTTGACTTTTTTTTGTTTGTTTTAATCTAGTTGTTTTTGCAGACTTCAGAATCATCAGCATTTGACTTTTTTCATAAATGAGCAGTGCCACATGATTTAAGAGAAATAATTGTTATAAAAATAAGACCAAACCAAACCAAACCATAACCTGAACAGAGCTAAGTCCTCAACTGAACCAGGACTAAACAATGGTCCTGGAACTAATAGGGGACCAAATAAGGAATGAAACTCATTTTTAGTGATTTTTATTGAGGTAACTTACCATTTACCATTTGCTGTTGCCATGGAGGTGTCATTGCTTTGGCTAGATTATGATCTGTGCAGAGGCGAGTCCACTCATAGTAAGGTTCGTTTACACTGAAACGAATCACCATATTACGTATTGGAAACAATTTCCGTCCAGACACGTCGTTTTTATGTCCGTGATGATGTCGTGACACCACGTGTGCGGGAAAAACAAGGAAGTGAAGCATCGTTTCTGAAGTTGCAGCCGCCGATTCCGAGCAGAGGAAGATGCCAGGCGTGAAGACAGTCTTTTCACAGACCGAAAACTAGGTTCAGTTGTTCCATGGCCGACGAGCAAGTAGTTCAAGCTACACTGTTTCCTGTTTGTCTGTTGTTTAAACTGCTTACCGCAATAGTGTCACATGACCAATGTCACAAACCCAGCGAATCAGGAAGACACAAGTCACAGTGACGTGGTCCAATAATGAGGCAACTAGAGCTCCTACATCAGCGTATCAACCATATAACGTATATACGAATGGACGTAGCTGACATGCTAGCTGCTGCGTGCCAAATAGGAGACTCTTTCAGCTCCTTCTGATTCCGGCTCCAATTGACTTTCATTAGGATCTTGTGGCTCTTCTCTCTGTACCTGCTGCTCTGAGCTTCATCATCTTGGTCTTAAAATGTTCTTATTTACCTGCTCTACATGATCCTGATTTTTTCCCGCTATTTGGTCCATCAAAAAAAGTCTATTCATAACATAGAGCGTGCCTCCGTCACGCTCTCTTAGTCCACTCTTTTATACACTGTCTATGGTATCAACATTTTCAGGCGTTCACATGGTGCTAGATCAGATCTGGACTTAGATGAATTTGTGGGCGCTGGCAGCACTCGATCGCTCCATCTCCAGAACCATTTTCCATCGGATTAGGGTGGACGAACACTGCATCCACAATGAAAACCACTCGAATACGTAAGTGTGGATGGGGCCTAAGAATGCAAGTTCAGTCAATAAAAACCCATGTCACTGAGTAGATGTGAGATGGATAATGGATGGATTAATGCCATACCGGGACCTAACAGGCAAAACAATAAAACTTCCATGAAGATAAGCAGCTAGTGGACCCAGAAAAGTTAAACCATGCACCTTTAAAGCAGGAGCTTTAAACCTTCAAAACATTAAAACCGTTTTGGTAAAATTATATGATTTGAACCACAATATCCAGATCTCTCTATACAATATTTTCACATTTAGGCATCTCACGGTACGATATTCATTGCGATATTTTGTGTGAATATGCCACGTTTCTGTCATAATGCAAATACTGAAGATGTAAAAATGTTTAATAAGTTATTTCATCATGTAAATTGGACTGAAACAGAGCAAAGGATCATGGTAAATGCAGTTCTCTCAGTTTTTAGCTGTTGCTGAATCATAACAATGAATTTAAGCAAAGAAACTTGTAATTCACGATATTACTGTGTGAGCTTTAACGATACGATATCACCATATTTCAGTTAGTGTTACATCCCAGCGCCTTATCATCAGATTTAGTTTAAAAGCATTGACCTTTCCTCCATTTCTGTGCGGGCAAAGACAGCGGGGGAGGAGCGTCCAATTTATGAGGATCTATGTCGAGGTGCATGATGGGAAATCCTGGGGCGGGGGTAATCACAGGTGTGTGGAGTGATGGATGGAGAAGGTGGAGACGCACACATGAAGCCAATCACTAAAGCACAGAACATAACACAGCCCATCATTTAAACTGGGGGAACTGCGCTGTCTGATCTGATGCCAGTGCAGTATTGATGTCTGAAAATACCACTCTTGTTTTGGTGGTTTTGGTGATTTATGGTGTTTTAAGATGTTTTATGGTGTTTTATGGAGTCAGTTTGGAGGGTGGGGGTTCATTTGACCAACGTGACTTTGACTTTGGAGACTGGAGATGTTGTTTTGAAGGACATTAAGGCGGCAGTAGATCAGCTGGGATGCTCACCCCTTAACAGCCAGAGGTAGAGCTTTAACTAAAGGCGAATGTGCCAAAAACCTCTAGATAGAGAACGTTTAGGAATAGGAATTTTACAAAAGAGTATTATATTAATTAACTATTTTTTCCTTTTTGATATTTTGATTTTAAAAGTTGTTTTTGATTTTGCAATTTCTCAAACTATAAAGCCCTAGAATGTAGTTATTTAGCAAAAAACAAGTAAAATAAAAGCATGTTTTGTTTTTTTTTTATCGTTTTTTTTCCTTTATAAATGTATAGCAAGTGTGTTACTGCAAAGTTATATGATGTACTAAAATAGTGATCACACTGTTATAATGAGCTGAGTATCAAAAGGTGTAAATTCAGCTCTGGGAGTAAAGAGACTGTAACAGGAGTTGTGTTTAGATGGTAACATATATTTAGACTATGACGAACAACAGTTAACACAGGGAATGGCCATTCAGAATATAACAGTTCAAATACAAGTACAAATGTATAAATGTGATTCAAAATCCACACCTGATAAGTCCATCTAGTGCATAGAAATGCAAATGTCCATTCTAAGTTTGTGTACAAATGTCCTTTGAGTGCAATAGTTGAGTTTTGTTGTGCCCAATCAAAAAATTTAATGACCCGGGTGTCCAGAGTGAAAAGTCCAGTTTGCGAAAGAGCGAATGAATGAGTTTTATGGATCAGCAATATGACAGAAAAATGGAGCAATAAGAAAAAAACTGCACGGCTGAAGAAACCTCATACCAGCCCAACCAGAGAGCAGGAGGATGGGAGCAGTTCTTTTGTTCTCATTCTGGGTTATCTTATCATCAAAACAGACCTGGATAGTCCAGTGGTTTATCGACTGCAATGCTCTGTTGTGAGGTCGACTCCGGTAGTTGTCTTCTAAAGTTTCCTAAGCCCTGTTCACTCCCCCCATAGACTGTCACTACCGGGTTATATTACTCACTGATTGGTCCAAGGACAAGGACGGCTAAAGGACGGCTAAAAAATATTATTTATTATTAATGGGGAGAAATAATGACAGTTTTTCACCAGGGTTACAGTTGTTTTATTGCACTGAAACAGATAAAAACATGCATAATATTTACTATGACACTATGATTTTAACTTTGGAGGTGGAGAGTTACATGATTCCAGTGAAAATGGAGTTAACTTTAATAGTCATTATTTTTATTAAGTGTTTCAGTCCAACTCATGACAAGGGGGGGCAACCACAGATCCAGTGTTGTGCAGTTGTTTTTTTTACTAAACTGAAAGTGAAATGAAATTGTGATTAAAATATTTCAACACCTTCCTAAAATAATCGCACAAGTCATTTTTTCAGGTTTTTCAGGAAACACAAAAAACTCCTCCCAAAATTGAAATTATGGCATTTTGTTGCCTAAGTAAACTTATTATTATTATTTTAGGAAGGTAACGATTTGTAAATTTGACACACGTTTTTATTTATTTTTGATAGAAATAGCATTTAAAAAGCTAAATATAATCATAATAATTGACAAGTAAATCGATATATAACACCTACCCCTGCCCCCTCTCTCTGTTCAGTCTCTGACCCAGTTCTTGGGCTGGTCGGTGCTCAACACAGACACGTACGACCGGATGAACAAACTGGAGAACAGGAAGGACATTTTCCAGGACATGGTCATGTACCACGTCAAGTGTCGCAAAGACGAGATCCAGAACATCCTCGTGAGTCTGAGTTTGGGTTTTACTCATTTAAATCTGTTCGAATGTGAGCTCACTAATAACAGACCATAAAGAGATGAATGTATCTCCGAAATGCGAAATATACTTTCTGCTTTAAATATTTATGAACTCTGATGCAATAAAGTGTAGTTTGAAAATGTTTTCCACAGAACACCAGAGAGCGCTTTGGCAAAGAGCCCTGTGACTGTGAAGAAGAGGAGCTCCAGGAGATTCTGGTATGAGTTAGTTTAAAGGGGATGATTCATGCAAAAAAAGAAATAAATAAAAATCACAGTATTATAAACGGGACCTGAAATTCTCCACATTCTTATGTAATAGCTCAGCAACGTAGAAACACATGGATATAACCTCTGAAAGGCTTCTTTGTAAATTTCTTCCTCTTTGTAAAAGTTGGAGTTGCAAAAAACCTTGGCCAAAATGTAAAATATAAACACTTCGACGCATTGATCAGAAAATTACTTAAAAATAGTGAAATGATCTGTTCATGCTGCAAGATCATTTTACTTGACAAGTTCTCTTAAAATAAACTCCCCCTAGATGAGAATGAAGCAGCCTCAGAACTCATAAATATATACTCATGAATATATAACAAATCTGAAAACAAGATGAATAACCTGATACAAGTTTGAAAATCATGGCCAGATCTGAGAAAATTGCCTTTTTGACCCTGTACAAGGTAACCCAGAGCTCAGTCTTCTATTAAACGCATTAAATTCTGCTCATTGTGTGGCCCTGAAGGACGTGCTCTGGCCTTACGTTTGGCCCTGGGAATGTGGTTAAGAAGATCAAATAATAACATTTGTATATAGGATGATTTCTTTTTTAACATTTCTCTCCTTGTTCAGTCGGAGGCGCTCCCAAACTCAAAGAAAGCTGAGATCTTTGAGTTTCACTTCTGCGACTTCGATCATAGTGAGCTGGACCTGGTCAAATGTGGGATCAAAATGTACTACGAGCTCAAAGTGGTCGATAAGTTCCACATCCCCAGAGAGGTACGACTTCTACTGCTGCTGCGCGGGATATAACATGAGTTTAAGTTTCAGGGGAAGCTTGAAGCGCCTATGACTGGTTGGATGACTCATTTTACTAAAGCTAAAGGTGCATTGTGTAACTTTTCTTGTGGAGGGTTTGTCCGTTCCACAGTATGACATTAAACAGCTCTATTTGACTTTTTTTACAGGTGATTTTACGGCTTAAAAAGTAGAAAAACAGACATTGTGACTGTGAGCGGGGTCGCCCCTCCACAGATCTGACCCGTAACTTGGTCTGGTTTGGTCTCCATGGAGATAGAAAGGTTTAATGTCATACAGTGAAACATTCCAGACAAAGGGATAACATCTCCACCCGAAAAGTTACACAATGCACCAAGATCATTATATTTAAGATTTTATTGAAAGTTCTCCAATTTGGCCATTTTTAGGTTTCAAATTTTACTTCCAAGTTGTAAATCATAACATGACACTAAGGAAATTCATAACTGTTACCTAGCAACCATGTAGTACACTGGAACAAAACTCCTCTAATGTACACAGAAATTATTTGGCAAAAAATTGAAAAATTATAAACAAAAATATGCTAAATTCTGGAATGGAGGCAAAAGTGAAGAAAACTGTTTTTTTCCATCTTTCATAACAGAGCAGCAAAGTAAATTAGATTTGTACCTTGAAAATTCAAAATAGTTGGCAGTTAGTTAGCATTTAGGTCTCATTGTAAATATTTGATGTTAGCTTCATTTTGCCTCCACTTGCTCCATTCCAGAATTTTGAACATTCTGATGATGTGAGATTTGAAAGGCTCTATAAAAACGTTATTTTATTATTTTTTATTTACATTTATTTTGTTTAAACAATGCTGAAAATATTGCGGAAAAAAATTTCTTGTGCGTAAATTGTGCAGAATTGGACATAATTCTTCCAGTGTGATGTCATCTCTAAAATAGAACACTACATTTATTTTTCAACTTTTTTCCCAAATTGCTTCTTGATTTGTGTGAAATTATCATTTATATTTACAACAGGTATTATCCCACTAGATTAAGTTTAAATGATAGAATCATCAGAACCTGCCTTATGCACTTAAAGGTAACTGTAACATTACTTGTTGCTATGGATACGTCATTTCTCTGCCTGGAATGTTACGTAGTATGACATTAAACAGCTTATATGTTACATTTATTCAATTACAGGTGGTTTTATGCCTCAAAATACCTAGAAAAACAGACATTCTTAGTATGAGTTTGGTCTAACTTAGTTTAGTTTGGTCTCCATGAAGATTGAAAGGTTTAAAACCGTACTGTGAAACATTTCAGACAAAGCAATGACACGATGCACCTTTGAACCAAAAACAAAAAACACACTGAAACAAGCCAGAAAAGTGGTAATAAATCCATACTTTCTTCTCTTCGACTGTTTTGAAACTGTCCTTAAATGACTCCAAGAAGCACAGAGATAAAAATCAGTGTTGAAATAGAAATTATTTTGTATTATTGAGTCTTGAGTGTTTGAAGCAGCCGTGTGACCTCCTCTTCGTCTGTATTGACTTGATTTCATTAGTATGAGTTCCTTCATCTTTTAGTGCCCCGTGGATCATGCTTCATAACATTGTATTTTGAGTTTAAGTCTTTTCTCTTGATCGTTTTAAAGTAGTTTTTACAAGTCTCTAACCCAAACAAGTCTTGAAAAGCATGGAAACAAATAACTATTTAAATGTGCACTATGTCACCTTTATGTGATTATTATTATTATTATTATTTTTATTATTATTATTACTTTTATTTGTTTTGCTTTGTATACTGTTTTAAACTTTGAGTGTCATGAAAAGCGATATGCAAGTGTTCTGTCTTATTAGTATTGTATAAATATGATAATAATTCATTTGTATTTTGATATTTGAATACATTTCAGAGCTTTAAAATTATTCCCCACTTACATGATGCATTCAGAGTGTCCTCATTATTAAGTTTATAAGCTCTTGAACACAACTTTCCAGAGACTAGCATGCTAACCACACACTTCCTGATTCCCAGACAAGAAAATGCTTTAGAATTATACACAGACAGTACACAGTGGGCTTATTTTGACCTCAAGAGCAGCTTCTACAATATATCCTAAATGACACATTTTGATGCCTTTTATATGCAAATCAGATGGAATGAGTTACTTTTTTAATAGTTTGGATTTCTTTGTCTGCTGCAGGTTCTGGTGAGGTTCATGTATTCTGTGAGTAAAGGCTACAGGCGCATCACCTACCACAACTGGAGACATGGGTTCAACGTGGGACAGACCATGTTCACTCTGCTCATGGTAAATACTGGACAAGAAAGAACATTTTACGAAAGTCTTGAGCTGTTAAACAAGTCTTTCAAACATAAAATTATAGCAACAAGTTTTCCAGTTAGTCACTCTCACCTTTTTGTCGAAATTCAAACACTTAAACAAGACCATGTACACCACAAGCTCCTGAAAATTACATGTTTAAATCCCATTTTGTATTTTTTCTTGAGTTTGCTCAGTTTTTGTCTGTTTGCTCATGCATTGTGTCACCATGGTAACGGCTGAACATTCTGCCAAAAGAGATACATGTAGAACACCACCATAGTGATGCCACTGCAAAGTATCAATAGATAATCTTCCCGAAAGGCCTAAACATGGATAATAAAACTGGATAAGGTGTTCTGTTCTGTTAAGGCTCCAGACCGACTAGTGGCCGCTCCAGGTACTGCAGCTCCCAGGAAGAATTCTCCCACAGAGCACAATGCATTTTGAGAATTCAAACTGCAAACTGTTCGGCTGACGGGGCATCCACAGCTTTTATAAGGGTCAGATTTTGTAGGATTTTTTTTTCTATTTTCACCACATAAACTTTTGAAAAACTGTAAATCCTCAAAGCGCCTAAAAGTGATCTTTATAAGACTTAGCCTAGCCTCGCTCTGATTGGTCCAAACGCTCCATGCTGCGCACATGGGTGGGAGGAGCTTACCTGTTTTGAGGAAGAAAATGCAGAAAAGAAAATTTTTGGGGGTTCATGCGTCAATGAGAAAAGGCCACTGAAAACAATACGAAACCATCTTGAGTTCACCAAAGATTTGAATATACATGTAGTTCTATGGGCCAAAACTCGCTCAAGATTTGGAGATGGGTCCCCAGGCACTGCTTCTGACACTTTTAACAAAAACACTAAAGAATGGGTCAAATGCACAGGATAAATTTCTCTATTGGGACAATAAGTGTACCTTATCGTAAAACAAAAAGTTTACCAAATTAGGATGTGTTAGTTAGTTATGAACTGTGACAAAAAAGAAATAAGTCAGAAGGAAAATATATTCAGAATCCCTAATCTATGACTAAACAAAAAATAAGCAGTTTTTATAACTAGTATTAAAGCTACAATATGTAACTTTTCAGGCCTCCCAGTGGAGTGGAGAACCTATCTGTTCCACAGTATCAGGTTGACTAGATTTTTAGAATAAACTGGGACATCCTAGTTTGTGTTGAATGTTAATAATAAAATTGTGAAACGAGTCCATAATTAAGGAAATTTGTCCTGCACTCAGCACTAATGTGAGTCAGTATAGTCACATTTTTGGTCTTTCTGTGATTTTTAAGTGGCTTTTCTGTATTTTAGCTAAACAAATGACAATGTATCCCTCTCTTTACTGTTGGCGGGGATCAAACTGGTCAAAAATAGGGACACCTGGGAGATTTCTTGTATAAAACTAATACAAATTTGTGGTTTTGGATAAATCCCCCGGGACAGGTCACACAGGGATCGACACTTATTCAAGAGAACCATGCATTCTTGGGGTTGTCTCTCCACAGATCTGACCTGTCACTTGCAATAACATTTTTGTGGAGAGAAGCACTTGGCAGACCCTTCGTTAGAAAAGTGACATTGCGCTTTATCTTTAACTTCGTCTGATTGAGCCTCGATTCAAAGTCATTTCTCAGTGAATTCACGCTTTACAAAAACATGCAGGCCGAGATGTACTTTTTCATTTTGGATTTGAAAAGCACGTTATAGCTTTACTCGCTGTTGAATTTCTCCCGCCGACCGTGAACCATCTTTATTGAATTCTTTACTTGTGGAATTGGCTGCATCTCGGTGCACAGATTGAGCTCGGTGCATTCTCTCTGTGTCCTCCATGTGTTTGTGTGAGGTACAGTAGATACAGCGCTGGTGTTTACAGAGAGTCAGTGGGGCCTGAACACAACACGATTCAACGCAGAGTTTGATTTCACTCGGCTGCAGTAACTGAATATGTGGAGTTATTAAAGAACGGCCCATCCGAGGATTTTAATCTGAGAGGGTAAATATGTTTATAAAGCCACGCTCATGTACAAGCAAAACTGAGTTTTTCACAAAGACACTACTGCTACTATTAATACTACTACTGCTATTACTGCTGCTACCACTACTACTACTGCTGCTACAACTACTACTGTTATTACTACTGCTAATACTACTACTAATGCTGCTACTTCTACCACTGCTGCCACTGCAGCTACAGCTACTACTACTAGTACTACTACTACTACTACTACTACTACTACTACTACTACTATTAATGCTACTACTACACACATAGAATGAAGTGTATTTAAGATTTAGATTTGAATTTAATTATCATGACCCACCGGTGTCCTCAGATCTGAGTTAAAAATGTTCAAATCAAAGGTAGTTTTTCCTCTTAACTGTTTTATTCTTAATTACAAAAACACTGGACATGATCTGATTATTTACGTGTGTTTGGTGTTTTGGTTCTCAAGTTAATTATCCTGTCAGAAAGTAGAATGAGCCTCACATGATTCTCGTATTTGACGCTTTACAGGAAAAAGACAGTGTTATAAATTACAATTTTACAAGTTAAAGCATAAAAGTATAGAAATATCACTGTATACCACTGTGTACCCTGGTAACAAAGGTTTCTACATGTAGAAAGCTATTTATTAAAGTTATTTATGTATTTTTTTAACTGTTTCCTTGATATTCCAATTTTTCTCCTAAATTATTTCAATCTAATCCAATCCACTTTATTTATATAACACATTTTATAAACATGACAGTTTCCAAATGAATACAAATCATAAATAAAACAACAATAAATAAAATGTTAAAGTGCATAAAGCTAAAAATATATTTTTTAAATAAAATAATTAAATAAAAAATGAAAATAAAGACACAGAGGGTAACATAACTCACACAGTGTAAAAGCCAAAAAATAAATGTGGGTCTTAAGACGAGACTTTTCGCTCCACTGTTTCAAGAATAACCTTTCTGTTTTGCTCAACTATCTTGAATCTGGTTGGAAGAAGAAGTGACAAGACTCATTAAATCCACATTGTTGGCTTGTGACCTAAATAGTTGTTCCATATAGCTCAGATCACATTATGTTTGATTGATTGACTGTGTGTTTATTGCAGACCGGAGACTTGAAGCGTTACTACACAGACCTGGAGTGTATGGCCATGGTCACGGCTGGTTTCCTGCACGATATCGACCACAGAGGAACCAACAACCTCTACCAGATGAAGTGAGAATGAAAAAAGTATATGATAAGAAATATTTAATGATGCAGTGCGCAGCTTTTCTGGTGGATGGTCCGTCAAATGCTTTTCTCCATGGACGTGTTATTGCTTTGCCTGGAGTGTTCTATCTCACATTTATTTATTATGTGGGTTTCTGTTGTTCAAAAATACAACAATTCTCTCTGTGAATGAGGGCGACTCTCCACAGATCTGACCTGTAACCTGTAAGCGTCTCCCTTGAAATAGATGGAACATTCCAGGCAAAGCAAAAGCCAGAAAAGTTGTGTAATGCACCTTTAACAGTTATTAACAAACAATAATATTGTTTATCGTGGTGAAAAGGTTTGACAGTAATCATTTGTGACACATTTTATATAATTGCTAACAAAGATTATTGCTATTTTATTGCCAAAACGTGTAGAAAAAAGCTACTTATCCATCATGAGCTCCGCTATTACATAAAAGTTGTTTAAACATGGAACTTAACACAACACATAATATAAAAATTATAATTATTCATATCCATAACATTTAAAACTGTCATAATTATTGCTATATAATCGCTAGTCGCCAGGATAATCGTGAAACCAAATTTCAATATCTTCCCGTGCCTTTAAAATACAGCTCAAAATATTATAATTTTGGGTCCTGTTTTGAACATTCACAACTTTAAAGGTGATTTTTTTGTTTTTTAGATTTTTCTCTGATTTTCTATCTTAAAAACATGAAAAACAGAAGTAGTTCACTTCAGTTTGCAGTAAAATGTATTCCTCACTTAGTTTATGCATTCCAAACATTTTAATTATTCATAGTGATGAGTTTTTTCCCTTTTTTTCCCCCTCTCATAAACCAGTGTCGACCAGTGTTTTGCCGTGGCTATAAAGCTAACAACAACTAGCATGCTAACGTGCGCTTACTGATTATCAGACAGTAAATGTGCTTATGCTTTCTAATTCTAATCAGACAGCAAGCAGTTGAATTATTTTGAATAGTTTAATGCTAAATATTTTTAATATTCTATAATATTTAGGGTTACGCGTTTACAGTTTCAAAAAGCAGTACTGGAATGGAAACACAACTATGAAATGAAATAAAATGTAAAATGTGTATATAGGAATGATGTCTAGGAATATATAGGAATAATATATATTGGAATTTCGTCTTGTCTCGTTGTCATGGGCCCAATCTCGTATCTTTAAATTTAAACTTGCCTCATCCGCACTAATGACCTTATAACAGTCTCAGTTACAGAGACAAATTGCTGCTTTGAGTTTTGCAGGTTGTTAATTGACTCAAAGCGACAGCAGTCACTCCTCTTGCTCTCTCGAACTCTCTCCCTCCGACATGAACCCGACACGCCCCCTTGTGGTACAGCCCGTCTGCTACGCCCTGTGATGGATGGGGCAGAGTGAGGAGCTGTTAGCGTTAAGCAGGGACAGGAGGAGGCCCACCCGGAGAGCTCCAGTCCTGATATATAACACAGTCCCCTCCTCCAAAATGGCCGCCCACTCTGCCTCTGTCTCTCTCGCGATAACAAGAACACCAGGCCTCATGAATCTCTTCTTAGAAAATCTAATTTCCA
Organism: Scartelaos histophorus; assembly: GCA_000787155.1. NCBI lineage: Eukaryota > Metazoa > Chordata > Actinopteri > Gobiiformes > Gobiidae > Scartelaos > Scartelaos histophorus. The sequence goes on along the minus strand of JACN01032636.1, from coordinate 4,894 downwards.
GGAGGAGGTCAGGTGGAGTGTGTACAAACTCACATGAGCACACTATGATAGAATATTTACAAATGGATTGAAATAAGCCGCCACTGTCATCATATTTATCATTATGGATGAAATAATAAGGGAAGGGGGCTGGAAGTAATTTAAGAAAATATACAACTAGAATTTTTTGTTGCATTTTGTTGCCCAAACTCTCTATAGTAGAGAATAGCGCAGTCACAAAATATGGTTAAGTAAGGTGCACTGCATATTATACTATGGAACATTCCAGGCAACACAAAAGCCAGAAAAGTTATGCAATGCACCTTTAAACAATATTAGCATTTATTATTATTTATTCATTATTGGGGCATTTTATCACGGTGGCTGAGTGGCAACACTCATGCCTCACAGCAAGAAGGTTACGGGTTCGATCCCCGGGCCTTTCTGTGTGGAGTTTGCATGTTTTCTCCCCGTGTCTGGATGGGTTTCCTCCGGGTACTCTGGTTTCCCCCATCAACCAAAAACATGCAACACCCCTGTTGACCCTGACCCCTGACCCCTGTGACCTGTGGGACTACAGATGGAAATTAGCTGTATAGCTACAATCCGGCGTGTTTACATTCATGCTTCTGTCATGTATGTTCATTAACATGCACTGTCCCAATCAAATAAATAAAATGAAAAAATGTGTAGAAAAAAGCTACTTATCCATCCAGAGCTACACTAGATGAAAGTACAAGAACATAAAAGTTGTTTAAAACATGGAACTTAACATAACACATAACATAAAAATTATAATTGTTAATCGCAGTTGTTTTAACCAGGATAATCGTCACACCGAATTCCAATATCGTCCCATGTCAAAATTCACAAAATTTCACAGTCACAAAGTTTGGTCAAGTAAGATGCACTGCGTAACTTTTCTGATGGGAAGTTTGCACGTAATCGCCTCCATGGAGATGTCATTGCTTTACCTGGCATGTTTGACAGTATGGCACTAGAGTTTAAAACACACATTTATTAAATTACATGTGTTATATTGAAAAATACTGAAAAATACTGAAAAATACTGAAAAATAGCTTTAAAAATATGTATTCTTGAAAATGGCCACTCCACAGCTCTGGTGTGTCTCTTGGTCTGGTTCTAGTTGTCTCCGTTGAGATCTGCATGTTTTATATCATAATGTGGGAGAATCCAGGCAAAAATAATAGGATTTAGGTGGGGGATTCTTCACCTGAAAATGTACATGATGCAAAAAAGTAAAAAGGCAAGTACATGAGTATGTGTATGATGTAACTTGGCCATCATGCCCAATGTTTTTATAATTAAGAATAAATCAGAATTCGAATTTATATCAGTAAAAAAATATATTTGATTTCAACATGTTTATCTCATATCTGGGATCACAGATAGGTCATGTTTATGAAATTTAAAATCAAAATCTTACACACAGACCCTTAAACTTTATGCTCTTGTTGAAAAGAGCAGAAAATGTGTACAACTACTCCACTAACTAAAATCCTGCTTCTACTGCAGTTGACTAATCGACATAACTCCACCTCCTCTCGTCTCTGCTCAGGTCTGGAAACCCTCTGGCGAAGCTGCACGGATCCTCCATCCTGGAAAGGCACCATCTGGAGTTTGGGAAGACTCTGCTAAGAGACGAGGTTATAAATCATAAAACTGCCTTATTCATAATTTTTTCAGTAAATGTAAATGTCTTATATTACGCAAAATTGTCTTTTGTGAGCTTTAAACATAGATCAGAAAACAGCAGAATACGAGCCCTTTAAAAATACTATTATCAACACGAACCCTCAGCAGCAAAAACAGTTATTTTGTTATTTTCAGGTCTATGTCATTTTTATTCAGCTCATCAAAATGCTAATTCGTGGATTTATTGTTCGGTTTAGATCTTTAGTTTTAATATCCCAGGTGGAAAATGGGTTTGTGAGCATAAAATCCTCTGAAACAAGAGCCAAAAATAAGTAGTTTTTAAATTTTAACAAATAAAAACTCCACTGCATGGTACTTCACAAAATTTGCCTCTTTATAAACGGGTGAAATTGTGTGTGTGTGTGGTTGGTTTTGTGAGGCCATTGGGACAGAAAGAGAGGAAAACTGGACTATATGAAGTGCTTGAGTATCTGGAAATAAACTTTAAAATTGTATTCATTATTTTTGCTAAGAATTTTTTTAAAGATCTAGGAGGGACAGATTAAAGCGATGGACGGATGATCTGTATGAAATGTAATTGGTATGAAGGGCCACAATCATAAACTATATAAAGAAGAGACCAAAATCCATTTTTTTCACTCCTAAGTGACCTGTATCTGATCTTTTAATGACGATTTTTTCAGATGTGACCCGGGCCACTTGGATATGTGCTCCTAAAACCGATACTTTTGACATGTAACTTCATCCAACCGAATCATTAACAAGTGAAACAAACGTTCTTCTCATCATTCTAAAACAGACGTTAGTGCCGCTGCCCACACAAAACGCCAAGGCCAAAGTTACGCGTCCTTCAGTGCTCATGCGGGACACTTTTGGGGCATTCAAAGTTCACATCGAGATCAAATACAAGTCGCATTTAATTGGAAATGTGAATGACTTTGTGAAAAAAAAAAAATCTGATTTCACAAAAAAATCCAAACTGAACAAGCACAAATGAGGCTGGGATTTTTTTTGACAGACGACATTAAAGAAACCCCCCAAAAAAACCCAGGATCATGTAGAGCAGGTTAATACGAAAATTTTAAGCCCATAATGACGAGGCCGCGGCACAATATTCCAATTTAAATCAAGGACGAGCCACATATGAACTTCCTGTTTGGAGGGCGGGAGATAGCGCGTTAGCTATCTCCATTTACATATACAGTCTCCAGCCGCAATATACTGCTAAGTTTTATTTTCTATTTAAAAAAAAATAAATAAATAAAATAAAATCTGCACTGTGTAACTTTTCTGGTGGAGGTTTTTTTCTAGGCATTTTTTTCTAGGCATTTCTGAGCTATAAAACCACCTGAATATATGTAAGGTTGAGCTAATTAATGTCATATTGAGCAATGACGTACCCATAGAAACAAGAAGGTGACGGCCTCTTAACCCAAAGTTAAAAAGTGTCTTGCCCAATACAGATATAGATATAATGTATAAGCAGCTCTTGAGGTCAAAATAATTTTGCTGTGTAATTATGACGTGTTTTTATTGTTTACTGGAAGTGCACAGTTAGCATTTAGCAGTTAGCTTTACTCCGCTCTGGTCTCTCTGAGAGTTGTGAAAAGCTTTTTATAAACTCATCACGGTGAATAATGAGGATGCTCTGAATCCTGAAGGTAAATGAGGAACTTAAAATTAACTAGTTCTGGTTTACACGTTTTGTTTTGTAAGACAGTAAACAGCTCCTTTAACCCTTTTTTTTTTTCTTTTTTTTTGTATGTTCCAGTCTCTAAACATTTATCAAAACCTGAACCGGCGCCAACACGACCTCGTCCTTCACCTGACGGACATCGCCATCATCGCCACAGACCTGGCCCTGTACTTCAAGTGAGTTTCACACAGTATGTAAAACACGGGCCCCTATCTTCTACATGTGTCTCCGTGAATAATGGCCCACGAACGGGAACATTAAAGAAGAATACTGCGCGCGAGGGGGAGGCATTTGTCCGCAACATGTGTTATTAAATTCAATCAATCTCATTTTCAACACAGTGGTGAAGAGTCATTAATAATCGTGAAGTATGTAGTGGTACTGGACCAGCCGAGACCGTCTCTATCCGTGGGTTTAGAAATGAAAATAAAGCACTGTCGGTGTCGCAATTTACAATTCAAAACATAATCTTACATCTTTGAACGGTAAAAAGTCCTCAAAATGTCACCTACAAATTGGAAACTGAAGTCCATGAATATTTTATACAAAAACTCTGGTCTCTTATCTAGAAAGAAATTCCAAGGATTGAGACAAGATTGACAGATGGATTAAGTAATCACTAACCCAGACTAGACCAGGACTAAAACAAAACTAAACTAGGACTAGACCAAGACTAAAACAGGACAAAAACAGGACAAAACTGGGAACTAAACCAAGACAAAGCCAGGACTGAACCAGGACTAAAGCAGAATCAAATCAGAACTGAACCAGGAGCTAAACTAGGACTAAACCAGGACTAACCCAAAACTAAACCAAGACTAAACCAGGACTAAACTACGACTGAACCAGAACTGAACCAGAGTTAAAGCAAAACTGAGGTTCAAACACCACAACACTCATTTACATTTTATTAACATCGAAAAATGAATATGTATTTGGTTAGAAACGCCCTCGGAAAGTCTAAATATGGAGCATATGGGTTTGACATTATGACGTGTGAAAGTGCACGGGAGAGAGTGACCGAGGAGGTCAGGAGGAGCGTCTACACCATAGACTGTATATAAATGGACATAGCTAACGCGTTAGCCGTCGCGTCTCAAACAGGAAGTGCTCCAGGAGGCTCTTCCGGCTCCTTCTGACCCTGACACCCATTGACTTACATTAGGATCTTGTCGCTCTTGCCTCTGTAAATGACGCAGTGATCTTCTTCATCTTGGTCTTAAAATGTTCTTATTAACCCGCGACACATGATCCTGAAATTTCTTTTCGCTATTTTGTTAGTCAAAAAAATCCTATTCATAACATAGAGCCTGGCTCCAGATTGGCTCCTGTAGCCGTTAGCATCGCGAGCCTCATTTGAGCGGCGCTGAACGCTATGAGTGACGTCACACTCGCTTAGTCCACTTTTTTATACAGTCTATGGTCTACACAGTACCACTGTTTTACAGCTTCAGCAACAACACACAGCCATATTTTTTAGGAAATAATAATAATAATAATAATAATAATAATAATAATAATAATAATAATAATAATAATAA
>KN491533.1:0-22777 GCA_000787155.1 Scartelaos histophorus | reverse complement strand
AAAAAAAAAAAAAAAAAATAGGAAAGCACCTAAATTACTTAAAATTACTTAAAGTGAGTAGTTAGTGCCTTATTTTACACACACATGTACTACTCACTACTCAGGTGCATGACTGTGAGCAGCTACAGGTCATTGTGCTGGTCCTGTGCTGGGCCTCCCAAGGGACAGCTCACCCCGGTCCCCTTCAGACCACAGTATCCTTTGGGGACTTTGTGGAGGTACTGCTGGTGGTAGTCCTCTGCGTAGTAGAACTGAGTGAGCTCTGAGATCTGTGTGGTGATGGAACCAAAGCCTTTCTCACACAGTTCCTGAAACACAGCATCAGTACACAATGCATCATTATACTGTGTACTACAAATAACAGCAGTATACAGTACATCATTATACTGTGTTCTAAAAATAACACCAGTATACAGTAAACATTATACTATATACTATATACTGTGTCTTTAGGCAAGGCACTTCACCCACATTGCCTACTATGGAAGTGGCGTGTGCATGAGTGATGGTGGTGGTCGGAGGGGCCGATGGTGCAGATTGGCAGCCTCACTTCCGTCAGTCTGCCCCAGGGCAGCTGTGGCTGCAATAGCAGCTTATCACCACTGAGTGTGGAGTGAATGAAGAATGAACTCTAAAGGGTGTCTTGAAAGGTGCTACAGAAATGCAAAGATTAATTAATTAATAATATATGTACATCATTATACTGTGTTCTAAAAATAACACCAGTATACAGTAAACATTATACTATATACTATATACTGTGTCTTTAGGCAAGGCACTTCACCCACATTGCCTACTATGGAAGTGGCGTGTGCATGAGTGATGGTGGTGGTCGGAGGGGCCGATGGTGCAGATTGGCAGCCTCACTTCCGTCAGTCTGCCCCAGGGCAGCTGTGGCTGCAATAGCAGCTTATCACCACTGAGTGTGGAGTGAATGAAGAATGAACTCTAAAGGGTGTCTTGAAAGGTGCTACAGAAATGCAAAGATTAATTAATTAATAATATATCACACAACACCAGTACACAGTACATCATTAGACTGTGTACCACACAACATACAGTATACTGTGTACTACACATCACCAGTGTACAGTACATGATTAAAATGTGTACTACATAACACCAGTATACAATCCATCATTGAACTGTCCTCTACACAGGGGACTGTGCTGTCACCAGTTCTGTTTACCCTGTACACGTTGGACTTTAGATACGACAAAGAGCTCCGTCACATGCAGAAATACTCTGATGGCACAGCCATTGTGGGGTGTATCAGGAACCGTGCTGAAGGGGAGCACAAGCACTTCACTGAGGACTTTGTGGTTTAGTGCATGGTTAACCAACTTTAGCTGAACACTGCAAAGACCAAAGAAATGGTGGTGGACTTAAGCTGGGCAGGCCACAGCTGTGATCCCTAACATAGATGCTGTGGAAGCTGTAGAGAGTTTGACGTTTTTGGGCCTCCAGCTCGATCATAGACTGGACTGACCTGAGAATACAGACCTGTTCTAGAGAACAGGAAGAAAGGGACAGATCAGGCTGTACTGACAGCTGTATAACGCATCTCTGAATTTAAGTCTATCTATCTACACAACACTAGTATACAGTACATCATCAGACTGTCCCTACACTACAGTATACATGATTAGACAGTAATACACTGAGCAGTTTTTGAAACTTTTTTTTTGTTTTTGTACATCATATTATGATATTTTAACCAGCTAAGAAGTCGACTGTGTGCAGTTCAAAGAGTGAGTGAGGAGTGAGGAAGAACTCTAGACCACTCTAAAGTGTTTAAAATGAACTTTTCATCTTTTTAAGGGTATAAATCAAACCGTGACTGTTGAAAACATTACTATCCAAAGAGTAAACTGCATGCATGACCTGAAACTGTTGTGGTGCACAGAGTTGTAGGATATCATTCTGTCCACATGGAGGCAGTGTAGTCTTACTTTCTGACAGTGTTCAGTGAAAAAGGTATGTGGACCATAATTTCCTCCACAGACATATTTTTAAATGTGACTCTTAGTTTGTCACATCAGATTTCAAAAAAGAGAAAAAATGAAGAAAATGTGAACTTTAAATAGAATCTTTGACAGATGAGAGTGATTCTCATGAGACATTTTTTCCTAAAATCACTGAGCGACAAGAGTATAAATTCAGAACTCCTCTTTTTGCTGTAATAGGCTTGCAATAATAATTTAAGTCTCTGTACTTAAATTATCATTTGAAACAATTTGCAGTGGTCCACAGTTATTCCTCTCTTCTCTCTCAAGCATCCAAATTTTTCACAGCATAAGTTTAAAAGTGCTTTTCACAACTCTCACAGAGCATAGTGGAGTTTTGACAGTAAAGCTAACAACAACTAGCATGTTAACCAAACACTTTCTGATTATCGGAATAAAATACTTTATAACTAGAGGCAGACAGCACACATCTGATTTTGACCTCGAGAGCTGCTTATGCTATATATTGTTATGGGGCAAGACACATTTTGCTCAAATACATGTGAAAAATAGAAGACATGGAGCAAACGTAATTAAAATAAACCAAGATGCAACGCACCATTTGCAGAAAATTCAAACCAGTAGCAAATATATCTATAACATTAGGTTTGTCAAAAGTAAGTGAAAATCAGATACTTAATGTTTCTAAAATGTGCTGTATAAATAAAGTGGATTAGGTTACTAAAACTACTAATAGTACTATCAAAACTAGATACTCATTTGAGCAGGTATCAATACAAAAAAATCCCATTGACAGAACAGAAATGAACCTGGACCTATCAGAACAAGAGCACATAGACTAGTACACACCCATAAACACTATGGAACCTACCTGCACCACTGAGGATTACACACAAATAAGACACATGGAACAAAAAAGAAAGTACTACCATGTCATGCTGGAAATCACATTCTGGTGTCTACATTGCAAATCTGGCCAAGATTTTAAAACTTGTATCAGGTTATAAAAGCACACTTATTCCATTGAAAATTTTACTTGTAAAGTTGAATCTACTCAAATGAAGTAAAATGTTCTTAATTTCATATCATTTTAATTTAACTAGATTTTCCCCCCAGAAATCTTAAAAATTGTCACATATATTGCTTCCATGACTCAACTAGATAGAAAATCTTAAATTCCTTAAATTTAGACAATAGATGTTTAAAACAAGCGATAATCCATTTAGTTTTTCCCTGGAACTCTTCACTTATTTTTAGATTCAGTGATACAGATTTGCTTGATACTCAAGAATGTTTATCTCAGACTTAACATCCATAAACTGTGCAGCCCATGAACACTCACCAGAGAGTGATTCATTCTAGTCTAGAGGTAGCTTGTTTTAAAATAATTTATCAAGTAAAATGAACTGTAAATGGAGCAAGATATTTCACTTTTTGATAGGTTAGAGTGTTTATATCTTAAATTTTGTTAAATTAAGTTTTTTTCAGTGTAAAGAGTTTTTTTTTTATTATTATTATCATTGAGCAAAAAAGCTTAAGATATAAACACTCTAACCTATCAAAAAGTGAAATATCTTGCTCCATTTACAGTTCATTTTACTTGATAAATTATTTTAAAACAAGCTACCTCTAGACTAGAATGAAGCAGTCTCAGAACTAGTAAGTAGATATAAATTGGAAAAAGGATGATTAACCTCATATGAGCTTTAAAATCTTGGCCATTTCAGAGAAATCTGTGCTGTGGTACTGGAGTTGGTATTGAGTATCAAGTCTATTCCTTAGTATCAAAACTGAGTGCGAAATATTGATATGGTGACAACACTATAACTCATGTACAATAAATACTTGATATTAACACCATTTAATTGACTGATTAATTCATTGAGAATAGCCCTCGCAGTACTTTCCTCTTCTGGAAGGTCTTGACGCAGGGCCGCAGATTGGGAATCACTGGCTCGGCGCTGTGTCGGCCATTTTAGATGTATAAATCAGAATGCACAGCGTCACACCACATGCTAACCTTATGTGGCTGCTCCCTGCTTCACTCGCTCGCACTGCAGCAGCGGAGAGGTGGAGGAGGGGACGAAGGAAAGATGAAGGGAAAGATGAGGGGTGGAGGAGATGATGGGAGGATAAAAGAGAGGATGAAGAGATGGAGGACAGGACAGAGGAAAGAAAGAAAATGGAGAAAATGGGGGGATGGAGGAGAATAAGGGATGGATAAGAAGATGAAGGGGAGGATGGAGGGATGGTGGAAAAGATGGGGGATGGAAGAGATAATGGAGGGATGGAGAAGAGAATGGAGAGATGGAGAAGAAGATGAGAGGATGAGAGAAGATCGGGATAAGGAGAGAAGGAGAGATGGAGGGATGAAGGGGAACATGACGGGACAGAAAACATGATGGTGGGACAGAGAAGAGGATGAGAGATGGATGAGAAAACATGGGGATGAAGGAGATTGAGTAGAGGATAGGAGAATGAAGAAGAGGATGAGCGGAAGAAGCAATCGAGACGAAGATATAAGGATAGAGCACAAATAGGGCATGGAGGAGAAGATGGAAGAGAGGATGGATGGATGAGGAGGATAAGTGGAGAGAGGAGAGTATGGGAGAATGGGAGAGAGGATAAGAAAAGGGACCGAGAAGAGGAAGGATGAAGTGGGAGGAGGGAGGAATGAAAGAGGATATGAGGAAGGAGGGGAAGATGGAAGGATGAAGAAAAAATGGGTGGTGGGAAAGGGTGAGGAGTTGATGAGGTAATAGAAGAGAGGATGAGGATGATGAAGGGATAGAGGAGAGAATGGGAGAATGGAAGAGAAGATAAAGGGGAAAATGGGGGACAGAGGAGAAGAGGGAGAGGATGGACAAATGGAGGAGAAGATGGGGGATTTACACAAGTCTGGCATATATGTCTGATCCAGAAAACACACTTGTTCAAAACTTGAACGAATAAAGATGTGAGTCTCCCCGAGATCAGATGGAAGTGACTGACAGGTGAAGTAGCCAATCAGATACAAGCATGCTCCCTCTGTATCAAAACGCATATGGCTGCTGACAACAACAACAAATAAATCAGTTGTCACATTTCTCCATTTTCCACCTTCAAGGCACTCAAAGCATTTATCACAGAAACTGGAGGCGAGAGGTTAAGTGTCTTGCCTAAGGAATGGGAATCACACAGCTAACCTATGAGTCTTTGAATCTGACAGGTAACTACTCTACCAATGATTTTTACGTTGAAAGCGAGATTTAAACTTTAATCTTTTGGATCAGAGGACGGGTACCAACTGAGCTACTGCCGCCCCATCACAGGGACTGAAAAATAGAATCAAAGTGTGAAAGACAACTTTGTTCATCTGAGGAGAGACAAATGTGATTTTATTTGTAAATGATGGTGACTCTGAGCTCCTTCTTTTCACATGCATGACTAAAATAAACTGATCTGATTGGACGAGAGTGTTTGAGCCTAGCTCGAGATACAACATAGGCCGTGGGGACCAGACTGTACAAAAATACAAAGGATAGTGGAGTTGTATAATACTAAGATGCACAAGTGTAAAAGCAGACTGCTGAAGCTTTTGGAGTGTTTGATAGGACAGCTCAGGGGGTGGGGCCTGCACTATGAGTGAGCACTGGTATAAATATAGTCTCTGCTTTAACATGGTGCCTATGAATAATACACTGTACACTCTGCACATCCTCAAGACACCGTTCACCAAACCTTGCAACGTACACACCAGCCATGTTGATTATGAGGTTATTTGGTTTTCCGATAATTTGTTATTAGGTTCTTTTTTCAGACCTTTTTTCAACTAACCAGACACATCACAGGAACATCATATGGACACTCTGACGAAGACAGAAGCAGAACAAACTGTCGGATATGAAAAAAATTTTTAGTCTGAGAAAAGAACCTAATTACATAAACCATGTTGATTTGACTGAGCTAAAGCAACTGCACACACACAAGACTCATGTGTGACTACAGTTACAGTTACAGTCACAGTCACAGACACCAGGATGTTTACATGTTATTTTGCATCAGTCACATGAGGGACAGAGACACACACTCACAGATTTCAGAAAAGACTGAGTGCACAAGCAGACAACACAAGAGTCACACTGGGTCTAATGAAAACAAAAACAGAGAGACGAGGGAGCAGAGTGAGAGCTTTCCCATGTGCTCCTGTTCACCGGTGTGGATTCAGACCCTAGAACTATATTCAAATCTGGAAGGTGAACGCAAGTTTTTGTCGTATTGGTTTCAGTGGCCTGTGCTCATTTCCACATGGAAGTTCACCAAGGCTACTAGTTATAGGACAACTTTGGAGTCAAGTTTCATATTAGGAATAGGAATTAATTTACAGACATAATAAGAGAAATGTGATTTTGAGTGGGTTACTTGCATAGTTAGTAATTTAATGATATGACTCTTCCTCATATGGGACCCTCCCTCTCTCTCCCCCCCTCTTCCCTCTCTCTCTTTTTCTCTCCCTCTCCTCTTCACGCTTGTCCGATAGTCTCTTCTGTCATACAGTCCAGTGCACAGCCTTCTCTTCCTCCCATGTGAACGTTAACATGGATCTTTGACTCATTCATACAGGGAGAGTCAAATAACACAAAGACTCCTGCAATATCACACGCTGACAATAATTTTACTAACATTTTACTAATCAGTACTTTATTCATTTTCAGAGCTTGCTGTTACAATATTTTACGATAAGTTTTACAACATTCTTTTCTGCAGTCTTCCTCTGTCAGCTTATGAAACTATTTAAAGAATGATATATACGTTCATGCATAAACAGCACTACTATGACTACTGTTAAACATTTTAGATTAGGATCCATTTGTGAATTTGAGAGTGAAATTCAAAATATGTAAAATTTTTGTCCCTCCTCTACTCTCCACTATCTATCATTTTGACTTTCATTCGTCATATATTCATACACAAATAAGACAGAAGTAAGTACATGTTTTACACATACATGAAAATGTTGTGTGGACATTTTCATTTTCATTTAACAAAAGACTCAAAAGTTACAAATAACTGATGTGAGCAGAGAAAAGCTAATTCTCCTTTGCACTACCCTGCACTCTATCCAAGAGTGAGGGAAGGAGAGCCCATGTGCACAGGACACGAGGAGGAGGACTCAAATGAGACATGACACCTAGAGAGAGGACAGAGGAGAGGGTGCAGAGGAGGCAGAGGAGAGGGTGCAGATGAGGAAGAGGAGAGGAGGAAGAGGTAGAAGAGGAGAGGGAGCAGAGGAGGAAGAGGAGAGGAGGCATAGGTGGCAGAGGAGAAAGGGGAGAGGGTGCAGAGGAAGCAGGGGAGAGGGCGCAGAGGAAAGAGTACAGAGGAGGAAGATGAGAGGGTGCAGAGGAAAGAGGGGAGAGGGCGCAGAAGAAAGAGTACAGAGGAGGAAGATGAGAGGGTGCAGAGGAAAGAGGGGAGAGGGCGCAGAAGAAAGAGTACAGAGGAGGAAGATGAGAGGGTGCAGAGGAAAGAGGGGAGAGGGCGCAGAAGAAAGAGTACAGAGGAGGAAGATGAGAGGGTGCAGAGGAAAGAGGGGAGAGGGCGCAGAAGAAAGAGTACAGAGGAGGAAGATGAGAGGGTGCAGAGGAAAGAGGGGAGAGGGCGCAGAAGAAAGAGTACAGAGGAGGAAGATGAGAGAGTGCAGAGGAAAGAGGGGAGAGGGCGCAGAAGAAAGAGTACAGAGGAGGAAGATGAGAGAGTGCAGAGGAAGCAGATTAGAGGGAGCATAGGAGGAAGAGGGGAAGGTGCAGAGGAGGCAGAGGAAAGGGAGAAGGGGTGAATAGGGGAGGGTGCAGAGGAGGGAGAGGAGAAGATGCAGAGGTTGAAGAGGAGAGGGAGCAGAGGAGGCAGTTTAGAGGGAGCATAGAGGGAAGAGGGGAAGGTGCAGTGGAGGGAGAGGAGGCAAAGAAAAGGGAGCAGAGGAGGAAAGGGGAAAGTGCAGAGGAGGAAGTGGTGAGGGTGCAGAGGAGAAGCTAAAGGGGAGGCAGATGAGAGGGTGCAGAGGACGGTGAGGAGGCAGAGGAAAGGGAGAAGAGAAGGAAAAAGGAAAGGGTGCAGAGAAGGAAGAGGAGAGGGTGCATAGGAAAGTGAGGAGGAAGAGGAAGGGACAAGAGGAGGAAAAAGGAAAGGGTGTAGAGGTAGAAGAGAAGAGTAAACAGAGGAGACAGGGGATAGGGTGCAGAGGAGGTAGGGGCGAGGGTGCAAAGAAAACAGAGGGGGCAGACGAGAAGGCACAGAGGAGAATCTGAGAGGGAGAGAAAGGGACCAGAGGAAGAAAGGGAGAGGGTGCAGAGAAAAGGATGGTGAGGAGGAAGATCAGAGGGTACAAAGGAAGCAGAGGAAGAAGTTAGTTTAGAGGGAGCAGAGAAGGTAGATTAGAGGAAGGGGGAGAGGGTGCAGTGGAAGCAGGGGAGAGGGTGCATAGGAAAGGGTGCGAGGAGGCTGATGAGAGGGTGCAGAAGAAGCAGAGGAGCAGTTTGAAGGGAGCAGATGAGGAGGAGGGGAGGGTGCAGAGGAAGAAGAGGAAATGGAGCAGAAGAGGAAGAGGGGAGGGTGCAGAAGAGGAAGAGGGGAGGGTGCAGAAGAGGAAGAGGGGAGGGAAGAGGGGAGGGTGCAGAAGAGGAAGGGGAGAGGGTGCAGGGAAAGCAGAGGAGGAAGAGGAGTCCAGTCTCTAAAATTTCTTACTGTAAGCTGGCTGGTTTAATGCCATACTGTGGAACATTCCATTCTAATACCAAGCAAGCCGACTTGGTGTCAGGTTAGTGAAAGTGCCAAAAGTGAAGATACCCCATGGAGAAAAAGGGAGAGCATCTGACACACAAGGAGGTTCCTCCTTGTGTGTCTAGACAGCCCACTCCTTAACCCTCCTCTGCACCGCTCATTATAAGTTCTGTCCTTATCAGTGGGGGCAGTGAGCTCTCTACCCTCTACTACACCTCCTCTATACCTGTCTACCCTCCTCTGCACCTGTCTCCCCTCCTCTACACCCATCTATATCTAATCTACACCCTTCTACTCTTCTCTGCACCCCTCTACCCCTCCTCTGCACCATTCCACACCCCATATACCCTCCTCTACACCCCTCTACCCTCCTCTGCCCCCTGCTTTTGCCTTTCACGCTCATTACGGGCACTCTCCTTATCAGGGGGCACAGTGAGCCCTGGGAGGCCAGTGGCACATACACATGGTATTTGCTCTGGCTCCATAAAGCCTTTTGTTCATACGTCGGTACAAGACCCAGCCCCATCCTCCAGTCTGAGCCCCCACCAACACACGTCCTCCTAATCAACCCTTCGCATCCCTCTCCTCCACCCACCCATCCAGCCCTCTCCACCTCTCCCCCATCCTGCTCTGGGGAGAGATGGAGGGAGGAGGAGGGGGTTGCCACGGCGGTGCAGCTCCACAAGCCTTTGATGTTCTGCGAATTTCAAATTTCATTACAGCGCACCCCCTTCTTCCTCTCCTTCCTCTCCTCCTTCTCCTCCTTTCCTCTGCTCCCTCCATCCGCCCGCCTGCCCCAACCCCCCTCCTCTCTGTGTGCTTAACCCAGCTCTTTTTCCCTTCCCATGCACTACCTATGCAGCTCAAGTTGAGAAAGTGAAAGCCCCACACAAGACACTCTGCTCCGGGTTAATTATTCATTGTGGTGGAGCGTGAATGTGCAGATGTCTCTGACTGAATACGGGGCGGAAACTGAAGACCATTTTAAAGGCTTGTCTCATCTTGGACATGGAGTTGGACAGGAATGACAGGAGGGATGTGCCCACAGGCCACAGTGTCTCCTGGAGATGTTTGGGTGCTCCTAAATCGGTGAATCAGTGACTTAGATAGGCAAAGATGTCTGAAGCTGGCGCTGTGATGAAGCTGCATGACAGTGCTGTGATCTCATGAGCAAAAGGCAGTGGCAGAGTAGTTAGCGTCTCTGCATGGCTTTTCTCTCCCGTCAAAAGAGAGTAATAATTTCATCCAATCACAGCTAAACGTGGTCCTGTCCCAAAGTGGAGCACCCACTGAATCTCCTGGTTCAGAGCTGTGGTTCCTGCTTCCAGGCAGCACGTTCAATAAGGACCTATATCACCTATAGTCTCATTTGAAATAGTCAGTTTTCACACTGTCCATCCATCCAATTATATTGGAATAATTGTTTTAATTTAGTTTTAATTTAGTTTTTTTTCTCCAAATTATTATGCAGAACAATGTAGCAATAATGGCACAGGATATTTCACTTTCAAATACCATACATTTCCACCTTTCTTCTAAATCTGAAAAAAAGGAAGTTCCCAGCAGAGGGTGCACACACGACTAAAGCAGGCATGGTGTTGTTACGGGTCAGGGCCAGAATAGAGCAGAACCTTCTCAGTCACTTGTTTACATGCACGCCAAGAAAACCAGATCACTGGCCTAGTCCAGTTTAATCTCAAACATCCCAGTAACACATGCGGAAATGCCAGTACATAACTGAATCACTGCTGCATGTAACAGCACAGTCTGATTTACATTAGGAACAAACTGGGAGAGCCATTCAACTGTATAAGGTAAGAAAGAGGAAAACAAAACAGCACCAAAGCCTCTAGTGTGATGCCTTTATATTTAAAACATGAGAATTTCACCAAAAGTTCAGATTGCTGTGAATACTTGCACAGAACTTGTGAAATTAAATTACCTATTTATGCCAAAAGTGTCCTAATATGTTCCCCTCCCTCACACCTATTCTGCTTTTTGTCCTGCTTTGGACTGGGACAGAAGTCTGACAGGTTTGGGGACAAAGACCATTTGATGTTGGTTGTTTAGCGCAGTCTGCGTTCTCTGTGCATGAACACAGTGACTGACAGTCCACACTAACACACGCACACAAAACACACAAAATGCACACACACGTTGTTAAACTGGAGTTTTTCTCCTCTTTTTCTCAAAAGGAGAAAGAGGAGAAAGAGGAAAGACAGAGGAGAGAATGAGACAAAAAGAGAAGAGAGAGAGAGGAGAGAATGAGAGAGGGAATGAAGAGAGGGGGAGAGACAGAAGAGAGAGAAAGAAAGAAGAGAGGGAGAGAGACAGGATAGAAGGAGAAGAGTGAGTGATGAGAGAAAGAGAGAGGGTGAGAGAACAGAAAGAAAATCAGGGTGCCACCAAGGAGTCTGACAGATGAGTGAAGTCAGCAGAGTTTACATGAAGGAGGGAGAAGAGGAGAGAGAAGAGGAGGAGAAGAGTGAGACACAAGAGAAGAGTGGGCTGAAAAGACATAGGAGATGGGGTGAGGAGGAGGGGGAAAAGAGAGGGAAGAGAGAGAGAGGGAAGAGAGGGGCAAGAGAGAGGGAGCAGAGAGGGAGAAGAAAGGGGAGGACAGGGGTGAAAGAGAGGGGAGAGAGGGGGAAAAGAGAGGAGGGAGAGGAAGAGAGGGGAGGAGAGGGGCAATAGAAAGGGAAGAGAGAGGGGGAAGAGAGGGAATGAGAGGAGGGAGAGCAAGGAAATAAAGGTAGAGGAGAAGAGAACAGGGATGGGAGAGAGGGAGAAGAAAGGGGAGGACAGGGGTGAAAGAGAGGGGAGAGAGGGGGAAAAGAGAGGAGGGAGAGGAAGAGAGGGGAGGAGAGGGGCAATAGAAAGGGAAGAGAGAGGGGGAAGAGAGGGAATGAGAGGAGGGAGAGCAAGGAAATAAAGGTAGAGGAGAAGAGAACAGGGATGGGAGAGAGGGAGAAGAAAGGGGTAGAGATGGAGGGGGAGAAGAGAGCTGAGGAAGGGAAGAAGAGATTGAAAATAGATGGAAGAAAGAGAGAGGAGGATGAGGAGGAGGGTTAGTGCCCTCTGGATGACATGAGCTTCACATAAACATTTGATGATGTAGACGTGGACAGTGAATGTAAAGCTGTGAGCTCCTCCACACAGGCTCTTGTGGTACACAGCACTTTAGCTGTGCAACGGGGAAAGGCTGCATCAAATAAGTCTATTTCAAACTGTTAAAACACCACAGCCCTCTCTAAAAATGTATGGTGGTCAATAATCAATACTAATCAACACTAAAACAGTATCAACACTAGATACTCATTTGAGAAGGATTGGCATTGAAAAAGATCCCAAACTGGACATAGGACAATTTGAACACTACCTGAAATGTTTTAAAATTGTATCAGTAACAGAACTAGTATAAGAATCTGTGATTAACATAAGTACTTTCAAATTTTTAAATAGAAATTGAAATCATGTAATCATATTGTAAGAGAATTTAAGTAATTTATCCTCCATGTACATCTCTCAGTTTAACATTGGCTCACAAGAGGATTCAAAAGTGAACATAGCATCGTATGATCTTTTGAGTGTTCAAGGCCTCTTCCTTATGCTCCCAAAGGAGGGGGTTTATAAAGCAAGTGGGTGAGCCTATGAAGGCCAGTAGGCACCAGTTATTCTCCATTTAGTGAGACTACAAAATGCCAGTAGAGACAGTTAGACAGAAATATGCCACAATTTAGATGCCAAGGGAAGATATTGGTGTAAATATAGCTCTTTTGAGTCAATTTTAAACTGAGAGATGTATGTGGAGGATAAATTACTTAAATTCTCTTACACATATCATAACTAAATAACTGAGCTTCAGGTGAATGCACATGTTTAAACATTTTTTATTAAAACTAAATTTGAAATGTTTAATTAATTTCTATTCATTTCAGTCTCAACAGCCAAAAGTGTAACACCTCCAAACAAAATGGACTCATAATATACCCAGAGAAGTAGGTAAGAGAACGTCCTCAACAACATACTAAATATCTTTTTATTGAAACAAATGCTCCCTGCCCTCCCTGTGTGTCAGATGCCCTCCCTGTGTCTTATTCTGTGTAAATCCTTTAAAATCGTTTAGACCTCTACAAACAGGCATGGGATTCTTTGTTTATAGGTTTTGGGAATGTTGATTTGAAACAATAAATTTCAAATGTGATTAAAATCTCAGTTCTTCCACCTCGGCCTGCATCAACCATTTGCTCTGTAAGTCTAAGGAGTTTGTGGAGTTTGTATTGTGGGCTCACATCTGGTCTGTTGAAGATAGTTACAGCCCACCACTAAATCAATTATTCATGACACCATGTTTTATACAACGGCTTACTCTGCTGTACATCCCATTTGTGTAGAGAAGCCCAGAATCTTTAGCTCATTCACAACTTATGGACACACAATATATATTTATGCAAAAGGATTCTGCATAAATATATTGTGTTTTTTTGCTTTTTGGAGCAAGCCTGAAGATGTCATCCATGCATCTTTGATTAATCTTTGAGCCCTCTCAAGGGTTCGCTCTAAGATTGTGTGCAATATTTGGCCGACAAGCCTATGTCTTCTATGCTCCTACACCACAATTCTCCATAAATATACAAAAACATGATATAAAACAATAAATAATAATAATAAATAAATACATATAAATATAAAACAACTTCATAAACCTGATACAATGTGTGGTAGTTAAAAAAAAACAAAGAAAACAGTCTTTCATAGAGCTGACCTGTAACTCTGCCTTTTGATGTCACATGCTTGTCTTCTTCAGTGGTGGCTAGTGCTCGGTTACATTTATTTGACTAACTTTTTAAATAAATTGTATGTCGCAAAGTAGTTTCTGTAGATTTAATCATACTTGAGTAATTTGAGTGTGCTCTTACTTGATAAATGAATTAAAAAGGGCAGGAACACTCATCAGCAGTCAGAAATATCCAAAATGTTGGACCTTTACCATTTGAATCATCTCACACAGCCTTACTTGAGGTGTGGTTTGCAAAGTACTTTTTCACTTTGTACTTGATACTACTTATTCTGAAGTGCTGATACAACTAAGAAATTCACTTTTTGGTGGTTTTGTTTTCTGCTACATCAAGGAGTGCACATTTAATTGAGCCTCTTTGTGGGTCTGTGTGCAGATGCTCTAGTCTTACCCCCCATATCCGAAGTGTGCCGGGGTCAGCGGGGGTCAGGGGTCATCCTCTCATCTCATTACCTTCCCTTCCTTCCCCCTTTTCCCTCCAAACCCTGATCCCAGCTGGGATTCCTTTTTGACCTCTGACCTCCAGCTCAAGGCCAAGGTTGAAAGGTTGTCGCCACAGCAACGGAGCAGCCTCATGTGACCGATGACCCCTTGTCCCTAAGTAACCATGACGAAGTAAAGCCCTCTTATTGTTCATGAATCTCATTTGAGGACAAAGCCAGTTCACTGCAAAAACCCACTCCAACACACCAGGGATGCACCAGGAACAGGACTCCTATGTGAACACGGCTCATCATCACCCATCTCAATGGGCCTGTAGAGAATATATAGATCATATACAGTTTCACTATATATTTGTCATGTTTTGTGAAGGGTTGTAGTTGGCAAAAAAAACAAAACATTCTCAGTCAACTAAAGACCAGCCTTGTGGCTCTAGTATTGGACTCATAGTTGACAAAGGTTTCAGAGATAAAGGAACAATATGCAGCACTTTTAAAATAACCAGATGAGAGAGAGTACTTTTAGGTTTAAAGCAACTGGATTTCAGCATTGAACCAGCAACCCAAAGGAGAGACTTGTGTGAGGCACATTCTGCTTTCTCACTGGAGAATCATCTTGAACCAAAACGCCAAATTATAATTCTGATTATGATTTGAACATGTTTTCCTCATATCTGGGGACAAATTTAAGTCATGTTTATAGAATTTTAAATCTAAAGCAGTTCCTTTACTTACCTCTGTGATCTGATCAATATCTGACTCAAACTACACAAGCTAACTGGATGTCTTAAAAAAGTAAATGAGGTATTCAAATGTACAAAAAGGAGGGACAAAGAAACTCGCAATTCAATGAGTCAATACAATACAGGAACACAATAGCAGCGAAGAAACAGGCTCTTATTGGTCGATTATGTTTTAATGTCCAAGAATCAGGATTTGTGTGTTAGCATGCTAGTTGTTGTTAGCTTAACCCTCATGGCAAAACTCCACTCTGGTCTTGACGTGAATAACTAGGATGATTTTAAATGCACAAAGTGAAGACTAACTTTGGGTCATTGGTTGTGTACATTTGGACAAAATGGGTCACTTTAACAGAGGTTCACTCTTGCTTTAGGGTTATTGTGTGCATAAAGTAGTTCCAATGCTACTGTGTATCGTGATCCTTTTTTGTAATATTGTACCTCATAAATTGTTCTTGGCCTAGTTTCACACCCAAATCCTTATAATCCCAGTAAAATCATGAGTCTGCTAATACACTTTTGGGTAATGACCTAAAGACTACAGGCTACAGCTCCAGTCTCTGGACACCAACCACTGTAGATCAGACCAGGGGTTTTACCTTATTACCTTTTGTATAGCTTTTGTATCCCGTCTAATCACCAGACCAAACAAGACCACAATGTAACACAGGAGCCCACTATAACAAGCTCCAGCACATCCCAGAGATAGCCTCTTATTATTTATTATGGTCTATTAAGTTCATGTTGTTTTCATCATGCTTATTGACATAAAACCAGTGTTTCTCAAACTGTGGTACACACGCTCCTTGAAGTGGGACTTGGACAGTTCTCCACTTGAGTAGTTTGTCTCATTTAGACTTTATTTGTCCTCTTTTCCGGATTAGAGGTACAGTGAAAATGATGTAGTCCACAGATTAGACCTGCTTTAGTCCTGTACATACCAGTATGCACTGTACCAGTACATAGTATGTACATGTACATGTAGGTAGTATGTACCAGCACATACTCCAGGCAAAAGTTTGGACACACCTTCTCATTCAATGTTCTTCTTATATGTTCCCTACTTGCCATTTACATTTGATATAAATACTGAAGATATTCAATATATGAAGTAAGATATAGTGCTACTACCTAGCAAAGAAAAAGGGTTAAATAGGTATAGAAGATAAAATACATTTTCAAATTTTATGTTCAAATCCTATGTAGCACAGCAAACCCTTGGCCTTCTGTCAATGAGCTTCATGATGAAGTCTCATGAAATGGATTTCACTTCACAGCTGTGCTTCAGGGTCAAGAAATGCCAAAAGTACAAAGCAATGATCAAAGCAAAGGGTAATGACTATTTTTTTATTTTTTAAACATAAAACATGTTTGGAGTTATTTTGAGTTGATCTTTTTTTCTACATTTCACATGTGTCATTCATAGATTTGATGCTTCAGTGAGAATCCTCAGAGGAAATGATTGTAGAAATAAAGTAGAAAAGGTGTGTCTAGACTTCTGATGGGTTGTGTACATGTAGATGTTAAAATGATGAGCTGGTCAAAATGACCATATATAGAATACAGGACTTGATTTTGAAATATGTTGGTTCATTAGAGTAATTAGAGTTTTATTTTATTTTTTTGCAGTGTGCAGTTAGGTATGAGTGGACATTGAACGAGAGGACATGGGGACACAGAGGACCACCATGGGTCAGGGGGCGTGTGCTGACCTATTGACCCGCCTCTGGCAGCTTGCTTTGGTTCATTGTGAGTGGCGCGTGGCGTGGATGGAAATGGGATTAGCCCAAACAGAAGCATTAGCTACACGAACTCTGGGGTCACCACTCCAGGGACCTCCAGGGAGCCCCGTGGCACTAAAACAGCCTGTATCCCCAAACAAACTGTGAACGTGTATACAAATGCAGGACTCTTTGGCTTCTGAATGGCATATTGTCAAATTTAACAATTGTAAGTGATGCCTAAACTTTGCTCCTGAATGATTTTCAAGTTATTGTTCAAAATATGGTTTTATGGTTTTGGATGGTTTTATAGTTTTTCAGCATCAATAATTGTCACAACACATATTCTTTACATTTTGGCGTATTCATATTATTGAAAATTAAATACTAATATATACCAGTACTACTATCAACACTAGATACTCAACTGAGTATGCATAAATATTTAAAAAGTCCCATTCATAGGACAGAAATGAGCCTTTCCTGTATAGCTTTAGAACAGGCATGAGCCTGACTTGGAAAAAAAATCACTGAACATATATCATGGGACCTAACAACCAATAGGCCGGGGGTTCGGGGGCCGCGTTAGGTCCCTGGAAAATTTTGAGATTTTAGGTGCTCTGTGGTGCAATCTGGGCAAAATATTAAGTCTAATTTTGGGATTACATAGAGGCTTTATAGCAAGGGATTTAGGGTGACAAGATTGCATTATATGCTCAACATGTATAATCAGTCATTTTTATTGTACATGATCATTAAGACCTGTGTTTTGATATTCACTACTGCATTGTTCAGCAAACTGTCCATTTAAATACATGTAGATCTATTCAGTCAGTCCACTTTGTGGATCCGCTGCGTATTTGTTCCGTATTCACTTTCTGACTGTTGCTAACCCAAACCCCAGGGCAGCTGCTGTCACACAGCGGATCTGCTGCTAAATCATCTTAGATCCGCACTGTAATTGCACTTTTAACACAACATTTGTTAGATGTGTAACTATCAATTAGAGGATCCGTGGCGAATGTGCGGCGGATCAGGAGCGGAGCAAGTGGACTCCGTTGCGAATCCGTTCTGCGGATACGCGGCGAATCTTCGGCTACCTCCGTCAAGGATCAGCGGCGAATACTTTTTGCTATCTGAGCAGTATCCTACATTGTATGGTCCACTCATACCAGAAAGAATTCCAAATCCCTAAACTTGGTATCCGCATGCTATCGATCGATACGGCAAGGATTTCCTGCGCCGTGAATTCTGATTGGCCGATTTCCCTTCGTCATCAAAGCTTCGGAAAGGTACGAACATAGCCGATTGTCTTATAAGGAATATCTCGGTAGCTTGTGACAAATGCATGTGGCTTTGATGCAAATTATTTTTGGTCAAAACAGACTTAATTTTTTCAGCTGCTTTAGCTCGGATCCGGGCTGTGGCAGATCTGCATGAATCTCAGGAACCACCAGATTCATAAAAAAAAACCCAGCGGAATTTAGAATGATCTGGAGCTGTATCAGAACAAGTATAAGAGCACATGGCTTAGTACACATTCATGGACACTATGAAACTTACCTGAGGACTTACTGAGGATTATACACATATAAGACCACATGGGAATAAAAAAATGTTAGTATGTTACTATGATTTAATGTTGAAAATCACATTATATTGTCTTTACTGTTACTGCACTGGTCTGTGAAGGTTAAGAAAACACTCATAAACTTATCACAGAGAGTAACTACAATGCTCAGAGTTTCATTGTGATATTTGTTGCTGAGCACATTTTTACAAAATGGGTCACTTTGCTAAAGGTTCACTCTTGCTTTAGGATGATTGTGTCTATGAAGTAGTTCCAATTCTGCTGTGTATCATGGTTCTTTTCTGTGGTAATATATTGTATTTCAGACATTGCTATCGGTGTAGTTTGAAATCTAAAAGTCTATTTTCTTTTACAATAATTTTACAATAATATTATATTGGGGGATAAAAAAGCAATAAAAGGGCAATAAAATACATATAACATATATAAGCCGGCATTTCAAAAAGATGTCAGCTATTTTAACCTCAGTGACTATTAAAAAAAACCCTCAATATAAAATTTGAACAGTTTCAGAATGATGGGTTATTAGGACAGTTGATATTAACAGTGATTAACAATTTAAAAACAACATTTATATTTTTTGATTTTGAAAATGTTTATATTTTCAATGGAATAATGCAGCGTTCCAGTCCACGGAACTTGACACCATCTCCGAGTTCAACACGAGATGCCCTAATGTAGAAAAAACAATGACCTGTGTATTACAATCAAAAAGTGATTAATACTAGGAAAGTGCTCAAATGAGCCAAAATGAAGACCCAATGAAGTCACCCGGACACTGTTACTACAATAACAGTTGATCAAGCAGTGGATTTGTGCTTTTGCTGTCATTAGTTCTGGGCACATGTTAGCAAAATGCTTTCAGTGTGTTTTAACTGTCTGTAAATAATGCAACTTTTGTCCTGTATTTGCTATTAATAAGTATTTCTTACCTTAATGTTATAATGTTGCTTGCGCTCTTAAACTGTGCTTTTGCTGCAGCCCATGTTTCACTGTGCGGCTCTATTTGGACTTTTAACATTTGAATCTCTGTCTGAAAGGTTAGGGTCCAGGGTCAGGGGTTAGGACTGCCTGCTTTGCTGCTGCTACACAAACTTACCTACATTTTGATGGTGCCTTCTGTACATGGCAAAGGACTGCAGATGGAAACTGACCTCTTGGCTAACTGACATATATGCAGTTGTACTGTTGGTCAATATGCACTGTCCTTTTTATAAATAAAAAATCAATCAATCAATCATTCAATCATTCAATCAATAAGCACTATGATATAGTGCATTTATAACAGTTGTGCAGTTGTTGCGGTTTATAGCTGTGCAGGAGCACTCTGTTCAGGTTCAGGCTCACAGAAGCAGGTGGACAGGAGGAGTGACTAAAGGGAAACATAAGTACCATCAATATTTTAACTGTCGGATATCAAACTTTAGCAGCTTTTTCTGACTCAGACTTTGAAATGTTCTAAAGTTTCCAAATAAAAATTCCAAGATGACTGCATAAGTCCTCAGAATGGGGCAGGAAGCTGAAACCATAAATAGCTCAAATGCATTTCTTTCAAGCTTCAACTTAATGCTGATAAGCAGATCTTTCTACCATCCATACAATATCTAGCACTGCTGTTTTTATTTTTCATTCTTTTTATTTTGTCTCTATCACATGTCACCCCTTGTGTCCCCATCACAGTGGACAGGTGTTGATGTACCTTCTGGTAGGCCTCTTTGCTCTGCAGCGCCAACTGCTGTTGCTCCGAGCTGGACGTGAAGATGACCGAGCGATACTGATTGCCCTTGTCTGCGTGCTGCTTCATGCCTGCCACAACAAAACAAGACATTTCATTCAGATTAATCTTAAAATCATACCAGGGGTTTCCTAGTTTGAACATTTTGATGAAGTTTATCATTTTACTTACTAGTTGGATATGAGCAGCAAATAAAACATAGGTAGTGGTGAAAAATTGAACTAGTCCATTTGAAGCAGTTTGCAGTGGTCCAATGATGATGTTAAATCTAACAATAACTAGAATGCAAATGCTATCTGACAATGCTTTATAATAAGATGCATACAGTACAGCAGCCCTAACCCTAACCTATTTTGAACTTGAAGAGTTGCTTATACAATACATTTGTATGAGTGCACGTCACATTTTGCTCAAATTTATGGAGAAAAAATGTGCACAATACAAGTTTGGAACCAGCTACCATCTAGTTGGAGCTCAAAGACTCCCCAAGGTCCGAACATTTAAGACTTACAGTTTATTAGTTATTATAGTTTTTACTGGTTCTGTTTCTTTTAAATGTGAATGTTTATAGCTGTAACTGTAACCTCCAAAACAAATGTCATCATTATTTTTAAAGGTAAATTATTAGAGCAAAGACATCCGTAGTGTTCTCAGACTGTGTGGTGAAATGTGGACATTTTCAGATTCTTTTTTGTGGTGTTTGTTTCATTTGATGTAATGAAGCATACTAATCAGTCCTTTCCCTGCCCCCTCTCATTAAAGCTACACGCCTATATGTCTAATAAAGATGGAGCACACAGGGTTAGGAGACACAATATGTCTGCTTTCTCATTATTCTGCTCTGCATTGTCACAAGCACAGCACTAACATGGCTGTGGTCCTGTGCTGTGAGGAGTTCTTGCTGTGTTTTAGTGAGTACCCCCTGGATTGGCTACTTGACAGATGATTTGCCACAGTGGGACTGACACAGTTCTGGGTTCACACGACAAATATGGGGAGAGTCCACCCAAAGCACAAATAAGTGTAACAAGTTAGATGCAAGACAGAATATAGGGTGTTTTTAAAGTTCTATAATATTTTGGTTACAATGTGCACATCCATGGAACAATACTCTGACACCTGAAACACTGTTTTTCCCATTGTTTTAATTTAGATTTATTTTTAAACTTAAGTATTGATTTCCTAAGGTGAATAGGAAAGAAAATCTTAAATTTATATTTCTCATGTACAAGTATTTGATCATATCATTTTTTTTTGTATATAAAAAATAAGGCATTTTTGGAACATTTGAAAATCCAAAATCACATTTAATTATAAAACATTTTTATTGTTTGAGTGCACTGTTAGCATGCTAGTTGTTGTTAGTGTTACTGTGGTACAGTCATCAGGTTGATTAATTAGCATGTTTAGAATGCATAAGGCAAGTGACTTTGGACTCCTGCAAACTGTTTCAAACAAACAGGTTGTTTGTCATGTTCTTGACACAGTAATGACCCTTGGTGAGTGGAGAAGGCAGTTCGTCCGTTTGTGATTGTGTCTGTTGGTGTGTTCAGCCCCCTCTTCACGCAGTATTGTCCCTGTGGCCCTCAGCTCTGTCCTGAAATGAGGCTCACATGGCCCCTGTATCAAAGGCCACAGTGACGCGCTCCCATTGGCTGGCCAACAGAGGCTCTGCTCTGATTGGCTTTTGGCAGGGCTTCAGTGACTCTTCTGGCCCCTGTGACCCTGTGGCCCCGAGGAGATGACCGGACCCCCACACACCCGCCCCCTCACCCCAAACAGTGCCACCATGGCAGCTGAGGAGGCCCAATAAGAGCCCCATCATGAGAGAGTGCTTTTGTATAGAGTGAACTAGAGATGGCACAAGGAGCCGTCATACTGTTATTCAGAACTAAAAAAGAAAACAATGTTCATAGACCTGCACTATTGGACTGTGCAGAAAAAAGCTGCTTATCCAGGATTTTTTGTCTCTTACATACACACAGGTGATACACAATCAACTTTTCAGAGCTTTTAACCATGTTATAGTTGTTTCCCCCTCAAAGTTCTATTTGGAGTGATTTGTGCATGTTTAATCTTTTTTTTTCAAATATTTCCAAGACGTCACATTAATAATGAACCTGTTTTCACAACTGGAAGAGGTACACACCTGCTCAAAGTCACGACACGTGTTTGCAAAAAAAATAAAATAAAATAACAAGCTTCGATTTTATTCTGTTTTTTGACACAATGTTTATGCAGTGGGGCTTTAAAGGTGCACTGTGTAACTTTTCTCCATGGAGATGTTAGCCTGGGATGTTTCACAGTATGGCATTAAACTGGTCTATCTTCATGTAGACCAAACCAGACCAAGTTACAAGTCAGATCTGTGGAGAAGCGACCCCGCTAATAGTCCGAATGTCTGTTTTTCTAGGTATTTTTGAGCAACAGAACCGAACCGAAAACAGAAATGTAATAAATATAATGAGGAGCTGTTTAATGGCATACTGTGGAACATTCCAGGCAGAACAATGACATATCCATAGAAACAAGCAGGTGACGGGCCCTCAACTGGAAAGTTATAAAGTGCACATTTAAACATAGATTGGGTTCCCTTTTCATGTAAATATTTTAAATAAACCTATATTTTAGCATTTGTTGGTGGAGTTTCAGTTTGAGTGTTACTCACAAACAGTGACTCACCCAAACAGTTATAAAATGTAAATAAATTCCTAAACTCATGTCAAAAATGCCTCTTTCTCTGTAACATATTAACCAAACCTGAGCCCTGAGCAGCCCCACACCCCCAAACTCTCTCCACTTTTAACCAGTGTGTTCCTTATTTCCTCCACCATCAAAGCAGGCACGGAGCAGTAATTATTAATGCCCCCTCCCCTGTTCCTCTACATAATGCATGAGCTGGGCCTTTGGAAGGGAGGGGTTAGGGGACACAGGGTCAAACGCACACACCCCCACACGCGCCGGGTCACACCTACACACCCGCACAGCCAAAAATATTCATTAAGGGCCTCCATCGGTAATAGGAG
>KN491532.1:34144-45569 GCA_000787155.1 Scartelaos histophorus | reverse complement strand
TTTTCAAAAAGTCCTATTCATGATATAGAGCCTGGCTCCAAATTCGTCCCTGTAACCACTAACATCGCAACTTCATTTGAGTGGAGCCCAATGCTGTGGGTGACATCATACTTGCTTAGTCAACTTTTTATGGTCAATGTTCAGGCTAAAGACGTTCTGCTCCTCACACAGGTGTTATATAAAAGTGACTGATGGAAGGGAAATTCTGTAGTTTAAACATGGCTGTTACTGATGCAATGTTTGACAGATGGAACCTGATTTTTGTGTCCACTGATCACTCAGACATGTTTTAATAACGATTATTGTTCCACTAATCTCTTTGACATTTGATTTATTTGATGTAAATGACCAAACAGCCCTACCTAGAGAAGCTGATCTTTAATGATTGGCCCTGTTTCCTCTGCTCAGGAGCTCGGAGCCACTGCTCCTCCAGATCCTCAGGAGATCAATGTAAAATTTAAGTGAAGAAAAGTTATATTATCTTAAACCAGACCTATTGTGCATGACACCCACAGATCATTATGTTATAATTTAGACATTTTTAATTGCAATACAGATATAAAATTAATTGATTAATAAAACAAAACAAAAAAACACAGTGACTTTTCTAACATGATGTGTTAGAAAACCAGCAATCTGACAGCTAAATAGCAAATGTATATCCTGTTTGACATAGTGTTTCTCTCCTATGCCCCCACTGCCCTGCACACAGAGACCACAGACATGATTCAGAAAAGCCTTCTCAGAAACAACAACCAGGGTCTATCCAAACCAGACTGTGTGAGGCCCAGAGCCCCATTCACTGCTGTAATCTGCAGCTTAACCTCCTGTCTGCGACTGTCTGCTCCTTCCTCTAGCTTTGGTCCTCTGGCTCTGCTCCTGTCTGCTCCTCTGGCTCTGCTTCTCTCGTTCTGCTTCATTAGTGACAGTAGGAGTAAAAGAACAAGAGCAACTCCATTAAAGACATTTATTAACAAAGTTCTGTGTACTGACGTTCAAGCTGTACTGCATAATTTATTTTTGGTCAGTTGTTGTTTTTTTCCTGCAGTCTTCTATATTATATGTTTAAGCGTATCTATCAAGGAGACAGGCAGATCACACCAGCAGGCCAAGGGTTTCAGATGCCCCTCCTGTGTCTCCATGGGGTTTTTTAATGTTGTGTAAAAGCTGCTTACCCTGCTGTTTAGACATCTACAAACATGCACTGAAACTAAAATGAAATGAAAGTTAAAATTCAGATTTCAGTGTCTCTCAGATTTTAAAATCCTGGACTGGTTTAAAAAAGTGGGCACCAAACAATAAATTGATGAGAATCAAATATTTCCCAGAGAACAGTAGAGTTGTTTAACAGATGTGGGCAGGAGTCGGTTCATTTGGTTCAGATGACTCAAACTTCGCAAACTGAAGCTTTGTTTAAACACAGAAAACATTGGGATTGTTGCGATCCTGTGATTCACCTTTAGCTCCTCAGATCTGACCCTTTTTTATGACAGTGCCCTAACGCCCTGACCCAATCCCACTGCATGCTTTGGTATCTTACTGAGAACAACAAACTCCCGTTCTATTGATATGCAGGCCCACACAGTCATTTCAACTGTTAAGCACTGTGAGATGGATTGTTAGAAAAGCAGTGGTTGTTATATTCATCATGGGAGGGTTTCAGAAGGATAGAAATATGACTATTACCATAGTGATTCAAATATTTAAATTTCGTTTCATCAATTTCATCCATCATTAACAATGTAAAACAAAATATCATATAACTGCTGAAAGAGAAAAAAAACAGGAACCCAACAAT
Source organism: Scartelaos histophorus (assembly GCA_000787155.1). Lineage (NCBI taxonomy): Eukaryota > Metazoa > Chordata > Actinopteri > Gobiiformes > Gobiidae > Scartelaos > Scartelaos histophorus. The sequence goes on along the minus strand of KN491532.1, from coordinate 43,771 downwards.
ATCACAATAAAACCCTTTAAAACTTGCCCTTTAAAATTGCTGTGTTTCTAATACCATATCTATCATGTTTTGTGTGGTACAGTATATAGTATAGGCCTATTTCTAGACTATCTGGTATATAATTGCATTAACATTGCACTAAGACCTTTTGGTTTTCGGGAGCGATATCGTTACGTGAGCGCCACGCTGTGGCCAAAGCCGTCCCTAAAGTGGCTTTGGCCTTGTGAGTCCTGACCCGCGCTTTCCTTTGCCTGACCACCAGCATGTCCTTTTCACTTTCAGACACGTCTCAATACCAAGGCCGCAGGTTCGCGTTCCGACCGGGGTGAGACAATTGTCTGTCGCTGGGAGCTGTAATAACTCTTTATGATCATTTATTCATTGGTGTATTTCGTTGGTGTATTTCGGTTTATTATTTTTTTTCTTTTAAATGCAATGTACTGCAATTTCTGTAACTAACTAACTCTTATTTTATTTTTATCGTGTCTATTTTATATTTTATTACATCGGTGTACTATTTAACATTAGATTTATTTATTTACATTTTTTTTTGTAAAATCTCTTACGCCCTTTGTTTTGTTTGTCTCTTGCGAGCTTCTGTAGACTCGCCGCCGTTTCCATGGTGACCACACAAACTGCGTGCCGTTCTCTCCATAGTTTATATATCTACTAAACATGATTTGATTTTATTTAATAAGCAACACTCCAAGGTGACTTGCAAATTGATAAGCACGTTTAAGCGTTAATGGCGGCTTTGGTTAATTCTAAATGAACGCTGAAAAGAGTAAATTTTGCTCAAACTAAACCGCACCATGACCGAGGCGGATGATACAAACCCGACACTGCACGACGAGTCTGAAATAATCGACACTAATGGATTTTATGAAGAAGAGGTACGTTTTTAAGCATCCCACTGCTAACATAGCATTAAAGCTATGTTTATGTGTCACTTTTAATGGTCTCTGCTTTGTTAGATTCAATTTTCTGTAGTTTTGAAGTTGTTTTGGTCGTTTTATTACAGGATTAGGGCGTTAGGGAGTTAGTGGTAAATTAAAGATTTAACTACTGCACGGTGGGCACACACAATAAATTGTAATATAAAATAAATTATGAAATGTCAAATATAGATGGTTTCCTAAAATACATGCAAACAGTTCAAACAAATTAATTAGCCTATGTTTTTATGTGGTGTAAGCTGTTTTGGTCCTTTTAATACAAGGCTAGCATATAACATTTGAGCCAAAAGAAAATTGGTTGCCTAATTCTTAATGCCCCTGCTGTTGGAACCTGATTTTCTTTTAAATAACCACTATTAAAGCTACAACTAACGTTATGTGGTGGTCTTACACAGGTTTAGTCCCATCCTAAAAGAGGGCATGACATTAGCAGAAGCTTTCAAAGCCATCGTTTTAATGATTTGGTCTGATATTTGTGCAACAAGACCAAAAATAGTTTTTGTCAATTGTTTGTAAAAATGCATAATACATTCACAGTTCAGTACCAAATATTTGGCTTCTCATTCATGCGGTCTCCTTTTTGCTTTTGTCCATGTCAGTCAAGATTCAGGAGAAGTAGTGAATGGAGGAGATAGTTTTACAGAGACGCTCAAAATCAGTAAGAAAAAAAAAGTCAATAGAACCATGTCAATAAACATGAATAATACACACAAACCCTGCATATTTTCTTCTCTCAAATTGAAAACAGTTCCACTTTGATGTCATGTGGTCATACAAGAAGTACTTCAGTAGTTTCAGCCCTGGAATTGCCAATGCCTGTTAAACAAAAGGTAAAAGGAGCTGTTAACTTGAAAACTACCACTAAATGACATCACAAGTAAGAGAGCATTTTGAGAGAACTTATAATAAAAGTTTACTCAAACATGTGTGAATGAAACACAACTCCAGATATGTTTTTGATGGGGTAACAATATTCTAACATGGCTAAAATCTCACAAGAGTCAGTTTGGCATAATATATAAGCATAACCTTTAAATATTACTTGTTCTTGTGTTATTATTTACTTTTTCTTATGAGTCTACCTCAGGCTGCAGATGAGGTGCCAGCGTCTCTCCTGAGGTACTTTGAAACATCCCGGAGCAGAGCGGTGCTGTGTGAGAGACTCATCCTAGGACATGTTGATGATGAAGATGAGGATGAAGGTAAAAAATGTTTTATACTATCTGTATAGTGCTTATGGTGGATTTTAAGTGCTGTATTATCATTGGTCACTATTCTGTAAACTACTATGGGTATTAGTTTTCATAATTAGTCATGAAAATTCTTCCCATGAGCAGTCTTAAGGATGGTTCTACACTTAACACAGGCCTGTAAAGTTGCCTAAATTATCTATCTTGAACCAAAGAGCACTGCTACCCCTGCATGCGAAAACATTGCCATGAGTGCTGATGCAGTCCCTAAACCTTCATTTCCCGAGCTTAATTGATCTTTTGTGGATTTTTTTCTCACATTTCTTTCTTCACAGAGCTTGACTGCATTACAGATGAAGATTTTGACTCACAACATCAGCTGCAGGTGAATAAAAATGGTTTGTGATATATTGGGTCATATCTTGCCAGCCCGCCATGGACACGCCCCTTCGTTAACACTTGCGCTTGTGCAAAGACTGGTAGCAATATAGGGCCCGTGATGTGATAATCATGAACCTATAGTGTCTGCCTTTTTTACAGATTGACAGCTTCACAATCCCAGATAACATAGGCTCACCCTCCTCTCACAGCCGTCACAGTGAAGGTACAAAGCACCTTTTTAATCACTTAAGGCCAAATGCACATTTCTGGACTAATAAATAAATAGTGACAAAAAATAAAAACTGTACTATATTTTGAAAATGTGACCATGCCACAACAATAGTGCACAATAATGATACTTGTTTATTGATGGTATAGCGAGATGTGGTTGGTAAGGGACTCAGAATCCCATATTGTAGATTTTGTCGGGATATGACTGTAGGGCTTCTGGGTAATTCAAGGTGTGCTCAAGGGGAACTGTGGTTTGATAAAGAGTAGCGGTAAGATGTTGTGGCACGGTCCTGCTCCCGAACCTCAGTCAGTCGTATTGAGTCCACATATGTGTTTTTTATGCATGTGTTTTAGAGGCTGAGAATCCAGACATAAAGAAGATTTTAGGAAAGCATCTGATAGAGGAGGAGCAGAGAATTGGGAGGCAAAGCAAAGGGTTCAAGATGGAGAGAATGACAAGAGAGGAGGAGATTAGGCAGAGAGAAGAAGACTTTGAGCTGGAGCTGAGGAAACTTCAGGAGGTCGAACAGGTCAGACTTTATGATGTTTTCAGATTTCATGTGATGTCTTGTCCCCAGTATTCAGTATTAGTATGCTATACAATAAACAATGAACGAGAAATAAGTGTCTTGCCCAAGGTCACCTCCCAGCCCCTCCCCGTGCTGAGCCCTCCTCTCACAGGACAACAAGCGGCAGAGAATCAGAGAGCAAAGAATGAGCCTGAAATGAATTCAACTTTTTAATATGTTGTTTGGGGGAAATATAGCATTTTGAAAGCAATAAAAGGTGACATGGTGATCTAATTATGTTATGTGTTAGCAACTGATACCCTACATAAGTAAACCCTATTTAAATGATCATATTATTTATTATTTGATTACTTATATTTTCTGTTTGCATTCCCTTGTGTGTTTGTGTGTGTACACGCAGGTGCAGCAGGCTCAGCTGGAGCTCGAGGCACAGAGAGTTCAGCAGAAACTTGAGGAGGAGATGATTCTGCAGCAGGTTTGTACTTTATTATTGTCTACAGAATAAACAAAACACAGTTCATGTGACGGCTGGCCTCAGAAAATATCCACACAATTTGCCAGATGACCTCACAGTGAAACTGACTATTAAGCCTGGCAGCAAATTTATCTATTATGAATAAACAGACCATACTGCCAAAATAATTGAAAAGTTTAATTAAACTGCTACAACAACTACAGCTACTACTACTACTATTACCACAACAACTACTGCTACTTACATATTTTTCTGCACAGGAAATGCTGAAGTCCCTGAGGCGGCGCGTGGAGGAGGAGAGCAAGAGGAGGTTTGAGGAACAGGCCAAGTTTAAACTAGAGTTGCAGACAAGACAGGAAAATCAACGACAGACAGAATTACTACAACAAAATACAGCCATTCAAATCCAGACAGAGGCATTTAAGTCCCAAATTATGAATGATGATCAGGGTCAAATGCATGGAGAGAAACCACACAACTATACTGCCAAGATAGACTCTCTTTTAACAGAAGACAGAAGTGATTTGGAGAGTTTGAAAGATACAAAATCCAGAACTGAGAGGCAATCAAATCACAAAATGGTTCAAAAGTCAAATTCTGCATCACTGACAAACATAACACCAGATTTGATGTGTAAAAATGTAAACGTTGCTAAAGTTATAAATCATGAGGTCAAACTAGCTGGTGCAGAGGTCAGAAAGGTCCCAGAAGTGTCCAAGGAGCAGGGATTTCAACTGATGCAAGAAAATGTGGTGGGATTTCAAAATAAAATACCCAACATCACCAAAAATGATATTAGTAAGCACAAAGCAAAATGTGCAGAAGTGGAGAAGGTGAATTGTGATGAAGACCAAATTAGTTTTTGTGAAGACAAGAACACAAGAGAGACTGAACTGAAGAGCCAAAATGGTAATAATTTAGTGTTGCATCGTAATGAAAAAGCAATAAACAGAAAGCCAAACACAACTGGAATCAGCTGTAATTTTCTGCACAATGGCTTCAAATTAAAAACAAACATTGGTGCCAGTGATGTTGAGGAAAGCATTGAAAAAATAAGCTGTAAAAATGAAATTACAAGTATAAATGCAACCCCAAATGTGCCCAAAATTGTTCAAGGACGATTTAGTAGCAGCTTTGTAAACACTAATACTGGTGAAGAAGAACACAGTGCAATCAATGTGTCTTCAATACCTTTGCAACATGAATTTAAAACTAACGTGGAAACGATACAAAATAGCTGCAATAACACAACTACAACTTGTACAGAACAAAGCTATTCATTTTCTAGTATCAGTGCTTCACAAAATGCATCAACTGTTTGTCACGAAGCTCCAACAAATGACTGCAATACTGATAAGAATCAAGCGGCCATTTTGAAAGCAGAGGACAGAAGAGGTGTCAGTTTGACAAATCAGAAAAGCGCTTATAAACTTGGAAATATGTTTACGAATCTTCAAAACAAAATATATGGTCAAAACATGATTGACAATAAGGACAAAAACAATGAAGTTATGGTGATTACAGAGCCCTGCACTCAAGATTCTAGAAGTAAAAGTAAAAGTAGTATTACTGCAAGTAATTCAACTATATCCCTCACAAGCCATGATTCTTTAAAAAAGAAATCAAGTGAAAGAGGAGAGACAATGCACAAAATGAACTTTGAAAATGACACATTTCTGAGTTCAAATGAAGATGATACATTTACAAAAACTTCAAATTGTGAACAAACAGGGTTCACAAAACACCATGATACAAGACACACTGACAATACTACACCTGCAAATAATTGTGGTGAAAATTTTAAATATGATAAAAAAGAAGACGGCTTTGAATTGACAAACCCCAGCCCAAAAAACAGACAAAATGAGCCAAATACTAGGAGCCAGTGTAGCTGTAATTTCTCGATGCAATCGTGCACAAATGATCTCGGAAATTACAAAGAAGAATTGAACACAATTTCTTCAAGCTGCGATTTGGTAAACGAGGAAGCTAATCAGAATCATAACAGCAAAAGCACTGAGGAGACGGACATTTTGGAAACTATCAATCAAACAGGGACTGAAGATGGACGCCACAACAATGATATTTTATCAGAAAAACTGCAACGTGTCCAAAAACCTGATTCAAATATGTTTAATTTTTCCAATGGCCAAGAAAATACAGGTGAAAATGTTCTAATTCAGACTACAAATAGAGAGGTTGATTCAACCAAAACTAAATATGACAAAAAATTTACTGAAGGGAAGTGTAGTTCAAATTTGTCTAAAAGTGACACTAAACAGTCCACAATTAGCAGCAATGATATTGGTAAGACAAGAGATTTAGATGCAGATCAGACTATATTAAAAAGTGCCTTAGACAATTTCATCACAGAAAGCCAAAAAACTATACAGAATAAGGAGAATGTTAGCCAACATTTCCATGAAGATAAAATAAATTTCAATTCTTTACAAAATAAGGAAAAAACTCAACATTCTGGACAAGATGGCGACAAGGTTTACTGCAATAAACTTTTAAACAGCAGTACCCAAACTGTTTCTACCAAGACATTTTTGAGTTTTACTAATGTTGAGTCCTCAAATACAGAACACATTAAAAATCATATTACAGTAACAAGCATCAGTGCTCAAAATGTGTCTGATGAAATTGAAGTTGCTGGACAAGATAGCGGAAAGATAAACTTAAACACGGTTGCCATTTTGAGGACCGGAACAGCTAATAAAGACAATATACCTCCAAGCAGCAGTGATTTTGATACAGTGTTTGAATGTAGCAGCATAGACACAACGCAGCATAGGAACAAGAACCACAATACTGACGCCATGTTGGGGACTTATGGTGAAGATGATATTTCCAAGAAAAATTCAAGCCAAAATTCTTCTGCAACTGGAGCTAACAAAGACTTGTCACAGATTGTGGAAACGACAAATGGTATGACAGACCAAAATTACAAAAATAAAACTACCCCAAATTCAGATAATACTGATAATCAAATTGATACAGAAGAAGTTATAGAGAAGAAGGACTTGATTGAGACATTTGTACAAAATTTGATGTCAGAAACAGAAACTTCCAAACTTAACAGGAAAAAGGCGGCCATCTTGAAGGCTGTGGCTGAAGAAGAAAGCACTAATCCTGTTAATTATGACTCAACCAGGGTCAACCAAGACAAAAAGGACAATGTGTGTACCAACTCTGGCACTACTTTTTGCATTGAAGATAGGAAAGGTTCTCAGAATAATGATGTTTCTCAAAATCATCAAACTATGAGCAGTGAAATAGTTTCATCTAAGCTTATGGTGATGGAGGATTCTGGCTGGTCAGGCTTATGTTTGCCAGAGGAGACAGAGCAAAAGAGGTTAAAGTGGATGAGAGAGTGCCTCCCTTGGTCCAGACTACGAGTCCACACCAAAAGAACCAGACCAGGGGAGACGAGCACAGGCCCAAAACGAGCTGCTGCGGCTGGGATAGACTGTCTGCCACCTCTGCCTCCTCAGACTCTGCTCCAGAACACAGGGCTGATAGAACTTACACAGGTAAGAACACAGGTTAGATTGGGATAGAGCATGTTTAGACCTGATTTAGTGACAAAATACTGTAGTAGCAATAAGTTTAATATATTGTTGTTTGTATATTAAATTATATTATAGACCAAATGTTATGCAGTGGTAACATTTGATCTGTAAATAGGCTAAAATCAAAGCCACCAGGCCAAGTCACTAGTCAGGTCTGTGGAGTTGTATGGAGTTGCATTCAAATACATTTTTGTTGTTGTTGTTATAACTTTGATTTTGACCACAAGATGGCAACAGAAAATTGCAGGGAAAAAAAGCTACTGTCTGTATATTTAAATTCGTAATTTTAAATATAGAACGAAGCTAACTACTGTAGAATTTACTCAATGTTCCAAATAGAATCTATATAAAGTGTCACAGTAGACATCAGATTGTGCCACACTTCAAAGAATTTTCTCTCACCCTAATGACAAACCAATGAAGATTTGGTGATGCTAAATTCGAAAATTAGAATTCATTAAAAAATATTCGGAAATTAGAGCGGTGATAGATGTAGACTTGGTTTGTCCTGTTCAAATCCTGGTTTAATCAATGTCCAGTCCAGTCTTGGAGTGACTCTGATCATGTTTTGAATCTGGTGGTGTATTTTAACCCCTCATTGAATTCTCTCTTCTCATCTAACCACAGTGCACTGGGAAGACCTGTCTCTGGTCTTTGTCTCTGGTCTCTGACTCTGTCTCCTCTGTCACTTCAGCTTACCACAGTGCACTTGGAGGACTTGTCCAGTTACAGTCTGTCCACTCTCTCCTCGCGTCCCTGTCTCCGGTCTCTCACTCTCAGACGTTGTGGACTTAAGGCTCTGGAACATCTAAACCAGCTGCACAGACTCTGCTACATTGATGTACAGGTATTTATCTTTTTATTCACCATATTGTGTTGGTACTTTGTTATCTATAAGTGGTGTTGGTATAGTTGTTTCTTCTCCCCATTTACTCACCTGAATTTGTATTTGTAGTGAGCCATACATGTTTGCGCAGTCTTTTTGTTGATGAAATGTTTTTCAGGAGAATGAGATTTCTCGAGTGGACCTTGAAAACATGAGAAGTTTGAGAGTTCTGCGATTGGGACACAACCTCCTGAGGTCCACTAGGGGGCTGTCAGGAGCAGAGAACCTGTCTGTGCTGGACCTGTCTCACAATCGCATCACACGCATCGGTAACACATAAAACACAACACACAACCACATTATACACATCTGTGACTACAAGCCTGTCTCAATACTATATCAATTTATCATTCAATATATGATAGAACCCCCTACCAGAAAAGTTGCATCGTGCATCTTTTATAGGCAATTAGTGAACTTATTAAATTTTTCTTCCATTCTGAAATGTTTATTTTAACTTAATCTAGAGTTTCATACTAATATTTTGAAAGGTCTGTTGTACTTGAAATGGTTTGGTGGCTGGTTTTGGTTTCAAGCATGAAGAGTAGAATCACCACTAGAGGGCAGGGTCAGACCTCTTCAGACTTGTTCATAAACCCCTGTTGCAATGAGAGAATATTGAAAATACATTATATATTTTGATAATATATAGTCTAGATATAGTCAGTATATTTTTTTAAAACCATGGATTCTAACAGAAATGAGAAAACAAAGCTAAGCATACAACACACAAAAACTGAATTGTAAAACTAAACAAAGACTGCAGAAATGTCACATTATATTGTAATCCTTTTTAAAACAATCACATGGCAAGTTTAATTGTATTTTTATTACCTTTTTTAGATGACAATATATACAGTATCAGGATTCAAATTGTGCTTATCTTCCATTTGGATATTATGTGTATCTCCCTCATGCACAAACCCATGTCTCTGTTTTTAAGGTGAACTGGAGTCAAATCTGCATGTTCTTAAAGCAGACCTGCAAAATCAACTTTTTAGAGCTTTTAACAATGCTATAGTTGTTTGCAGTGGTCTGTGCAAGTTTGAGTAATCTTTAATCACTTATTTTCTAAACAGCATTTTGACAATCAATCCCCATTTTTACAATCCCCTGTACACGCCCACTTCTCTGCACGTACTTTGTTTTTCAATTTAATTTTCTTAATCAGGAATATGCGGAGGATTTGGTAGGGTTGCACAGTTATTTTGATACAAATGAAACAAAATCCGCTGCTTCCTTGTGTGCACCGCACCACAGTTGACTTGTTTTTTTTATTAAACTGTTTTAGATGAATGTTGCAAAATGTGCAAATAATCCACAGGCGCCATAAATTATAACTATATAGCAGGCTTATGTTGTTGATTGGAGTTGTACAATCTCTGTGTTTTTAAGGTGGAATG